>VYZP01032340.1:34314-50931 GCA_013400635.1 Hypocryptadius cinnamomeus
TTTTTTTTAATATGGACAGATTCTCCTGGGCTAAGCTGTGTGATGCCTGTGCAGTTACATCATGGTCAGCAAAGCCTAACAAAGTGAAACTAATTGGTTCTATTCCAAGTGCATTTATTCCTGGGTGCTTATGCAGAGTTACCATACATAGGAAAACTGAGGGGTCAACATGGAGCCTATTTGACACAAATGAAAATTTGAGTTCTTGAGTCAAATCATATAAAAAGATCCGGTATTTGGGAACAGATAAGAAACTTAACAGGATGTTTAATAACTGGAGCAACATTAGATACACTGTATAGATGAAATCTCTATTCTGGGGAATAGTTCTTACCACAACAAGAGATTATGTCTTTATTCCTTAGAGACTGAGGGAAAGAACTGGGGCTTATATATCACTTAAATGTGCCACACACATTGTCTCTGAACACTCTGGTAAAGAGAAAAGTGCTTTCTAAGGCCATGGCTTCCTTGCTTAGTTGGATAGCTTTCAAGGAAAAAGAAAAAAAGAATGAAAATTAATAAAGGAGGGGACTTTTTACATGTTTCACATTACCTTTGTTTGTTAAGCTGTAGTATGATGTGTGGAAAAATTTTAAATCTTTAAGGCATCTTTTAATATTTTAGTTACCTGAAATATTAACTGATTTATTAGGTTCTATGATATTGGATCCAGGTCAGTACAGGAAATACTCAGCTGCAGTGAGTCTCTACAAAAAAATAGGTCAGACTATCCATATATCTTCTTATATTATTGGGAAATTCCTTCCCAGATAGCACTGTAAGTAGAAATGTGAGGTTTTTTGCATTTCGCCATATCCTCAGTGGTTGCACTGTGACTTCCTGCACGTGCTGTTCCAATGCCCCTCTGTCCTAGTCCATAAAATAGCTCACTTCATATTCCCCAGAATATCATGAAATATGGAGACACTGATATTTTCCATTTTAGGAGCAGGGCATGTTGTGACATTCTAGGAAAAAAACCTCTTGGTTACACATTTGTGGAGCCTCAGCATCTCAAAGACAAAACAGCTTCTAAAGGTAGGAATAGACGGTATAATATTTTTATGGAAAATAAAAAATGTTTTTGAAAACACTGTGTATTTTTTTACTAACAGAATGCAAATCAAATTCTACTACAACTTCACAGATCTGTGTGAATTATTGTACAAAACCAAACTGTACTATTTTCTCCAGAACCCTCTTCCATTTCATGTTGTATATGCACACACAAAAAATCAAGAGAATGAGTGAAAAATCTTCAATGTCATAGATAAAAGTCTGCAAAGTTCTAGTCAAGAGTTGTTATTTCAGGTACTGAGTTTTGGGTTTCTTATTCATCATAGCCCTTCTCACTACATCTGACAAAACTATCACCAGATGCTTCTCTTGTTGCACCCAGTGGAGGCTGCAGCTTTCTTCTGCTGTATTGCAGCCAAAATAAAAGAGCAACAGTTGGATCCAGAATGCTAAAGTTGAAAAGTCCCACTGAAAGTCAAGTGCTTTTAGCTCAAGCCAGTTGCAGCAAGTTGTTCTGTAATTTGCTGTTACCCAGGACACTTCCTGCCACACTTGGTCATGCTGTAGAATAAAGCATTGAAAAAACCCCCACACCTTTAGGAGTGGAAACCTACAGGCCTAGGGTCAGTAAGCCCCCATTTGCCTCCAAAACCAGTTTTTAAGTGTCTTTGTATTGCCTTGGATGCCCAAAGGCCTACAGCGCACCACAGAAAACCCTAAGCATAGGGATTTATGTGAAATTAGGCTGCCCAAGACTTGGTCCAAGGAGCTGTAGGGAGCTCTTCCATCTTAAGGATGTGTAGGAAAGCAGTTTTTCCCCTGAATTATGAATCAGGTTCAAGGTGCTGATTCTTGCCTTCAAAAAACAGGCAGGACCTGAGCTCAGGTTTTCCAGAGGACTTGCCAAAATGTTGGGGAGAAAAGATCATGGATGGCTGTTGGTCTTCACCTTGAAGACTTGCTGAGGCAAGGACCTTCCCTGCCTGTGGAATAACCCACTACAAGAACAGAGGATCATCTGCACCTGACTGAAGATGAGGGTATGTGTCTTTCCAGCACATCCAAGCTCTTTGTTGGACCCAAAAGCAAAGCAAAGGAAGGGCCCAACAACCAAATAAAGCACTGTCCGATCCACAGCCCTCATCCAGACAATGGGCCATATATGACAGACACTGCGCTAAGGAACTTGGCTTCCATACTTGCATGCTCTTGTGATGACCAAAGTTATGTGGAATATAACAGGTAAAGTGATTTTTTCTGGCCTCCAAGTCCAGACCTTCTGCATATTTGAGGAGTTTGCCAACATCACTCTGGCCCAGGAAATGTTGGGGTCCAGTTATGTCTGCAGAGTGGGAGGACCTGATCTGCTGTTTACGTGTTGCTGTCTGAAGCACTTTTTTATACGGTTTTAGTCACAACATCACAGGAAGAGGATATAATTTTTCTATTTCTAAAAGCAGAACAATAGGTCTTAAGAAGACCTGGTGATAAGGAAAAGTTACATAAGCTACTTTTTTTTTTTTTTTTTTTACCTCAAAGGCAAAGGAAATCTTTGAAATGGCCTTGTCCATTAACTCAAAATGATTAGACAAAAATATATATCTAAACTGTTGACCAGGTCCCCTACATTAAGTTCAAGTGTAGTTCCTTAAAAGAATTTGGCATTGTAATGCCCATATTCTAGATGTTATCTATATAAAAATATTAGGATTGGTACTTATGCAGTGTGATGCATGGGTCAAATGCCTATGGACCAAAATCACAAAAACCAATAGGCCGAGTTGGAGTCATATAACCTAAGAAATGATGAAGGTATATCTTAAAGACTCATCCTAGTGTGGAACTTCAGTTATTAACTCTGAACTCATTAAGACTTGTACCCTTAAATGTACTTTTGGAGTTAGGTGTTCTGTAACCCTTTTTATGCACCATCTCCAGTTTAGTTATGCAGAGCTTTGAGGAATCATTTCTGTTTATTTGCCTCATTTTGTTTAATGTCTTCTAGGTGAGAAGTGATTCTATCCTGTGATAGATTGATGAGGTTTGGTGGATGTAGGGATGACTGCATGGGTAATGGGCTCTATTTATCCCATAATTAACTCAGCATCTGAAACTACCTTGTAAACTGCTCAGTTCTTTTGTCTTTTCACCTTCCCTATTTAAGGGTATGGTCTTTCAGTGGAAAAAGGCCTACAGTGTCCTTTATCTCGGTGCTCTGTTAGATGTTTTTTTTTTCTCTAAAAGCTCAGATGAGAGGCATTCAAAGGGCTTGCCTGGATCCTTTCAGATGAACTTTTATTATTATACCTCAACAAATAGAGTTGTGGTTACCTAATTCAGACAGCACAGAGTGGTTCTGCCTTGTACTGTTGGAGTCATACTGTTGGCTAAGGAAAAATGCAACCAAAATGAGTTTGCTCACTTCTATTTCAGGCCATGGAAAGTTTGCCCATTTGGGAAATGCGGTTAGCCAGTGGATGAGTTGTCATTACTCAGCGGTGCTCCATATGGAAAGGCTGGAACCTCTCCAGCAGCAGGACAGATCTTCTGCGCAGTGTCCAAGTCTCACACCTGCAAAGCAACAGCAGCTTTGCTCACCTTTCGTCTGGTGGAGACCTCAATTCCAGGCTGGCTCCAAGCTTGCTGGGTGAGCCTGCCAGAGGCCTCTGGGATGTGAAAGACTACCCCTCTGTCAGTGCTAGCATGACCGTTTGCAACACATCCAAGCTAAGTGTGAACCATGGTTTTTAGTAAGGAACCTATCCCAGTGGATTAGTTCTCCAGCATGAGACAGCTTTCTTTTTCAACTCATATATCTCCTTTAAAAAAGTTGCCTCTGGATCAGTCACTGAGAACATAAAAAGGTTATTTCTATCTCTAAATGGACATGTAACGAATTCTTATAGAAGAAAAGCCTCTGTTTTCTCTCTTTCACATCGCCAGTCTTCCTGCTGTTTTAATCCTTGTGGAACAGAGCAGCTGTCAGAATGTGCATGTGTTTCACTGCAGTTGCATCCATAGTGACAACTAAAAATAATACAGGAGGGAGATAATTAACATATTGCTACTTTTCTCTTTGTACTGAGCTGCTTACACATGTATTTACTAACATGCTGCTCTATCATGGTTCCCATTAGTGTTGTAAAGTTTTCCTACATATGGGCTTTAAGCTTTTCTAAGCACAAATTTGACTTTTATTAGAGAAACTTGATATAAGACAGTAATTTCAAAACTGACTTATTGCACACTTATTGGCTCAATTTGTGAAGTTTTATAAGATGCCATTATTTAATTCCCAGAGCATGCTTACAGCTGCTGCTGCACTTCTTGGAACACCTTTTTGTTTTGGCAAAATTGCGTGCTGCAACCCCCTCCAGTTGGTAAACACACAAACAGACCATTGAGCGCTGAAACAAAGTATTCTGTATGCTTCTGTAAGTGATCCTAATGCCTGCCTGAAGGGTTGAGGCAACGCTTTGGTAAACCAGAGTTTTCTGTGCATGACCACAGGCAATGGGTTATCTCTGGAGCCAAGAGTGCCTGCGGTGTGTTTGGGATGGTGAGTGCAGCTGGCAGCATGAGGCAGTGCAGACATACTTAAGCCAGTTTTGAACAAGGTGGCTGAGGTATTGAGAGGAGGCCAGAGGCTGGGGCTGCAAAACCCTGCTGAGAGGCTGGCTAAGCCCACGGGCAGGGACCCACCTTGCTCTCGGCACCTCCACAGCCACTTGTACACATCCTGTCGCCTCCAAGATTCTCAGCAGCGCTGCTTGGTTTGGCTGCCACACAGAGCACAGGGAGTAGGAGCAGGGGGGTGCTGCAGGAAAGCTCAGCTCTGGCCAGCTGTCTCAGCAAGAGGCATTGCTCCACGTGTGACCACCTCAGGGGTGGCAGCAGCGGTGCAGGGCAGATGTCAGAGCAGCGGGTGTTTTCTGCCCCCCAAGAGGCTCCCTGCAGCCCTTACTGTGCCTGTGCTGCTCCACAGCCACAGGCTGGCAGGCTGGGATTAGAGGTAGTTCACGGGTGTCCATGTTTCCACTGAGGGTCCCAGGCAGACAGAGGTGAGGAGCTGATGATATTTATTAAGGGTAGGGGGTGGGGTGCAGTGTAGGGCATTGTGCTAAGGTGTAAACCAGTACTAAGCAGATCATCATTAGTTTTTCCACCCTATGTCCGAGTTTTCCCTTAGTACAGAGTTTAAATCTTTGTCTGCTGATGTTTGTTCTGTGTACCATCTCTAAGGCTGGACTGCTCATAAGAGGCCAGTTTAACCTCCCTAAGCATTTGGTGAAGAGACCCAAAGTGGGCTTTGAAGAGCCTTAAATTTCTTTTAATTGCTATCATCTTGCAACTTTCACAACAGATTATATAGTTACAGACTGTCATCATAGGATTTCTTCTGGAATTGCTTGTTTTGAAGAACTGAGCACAGCATTACAGTGTTACAGGCTGTGGGAGCTGATAATGAAAGAAGAAACACTAGTGCTCCGTAGAATCCCTCTGCCAGTTCGTTGATGTTGTCTTTAATCTTGCTCACCTATCTCTGAGGAACCTACAATGATGACTGGTAGCTCATTCTTACTGTAGCTGATTTTGTTTTCCATATGTCTCAACATTCCTACATCTGGTGCAAGAAACCGTAACAGAGCAAGCAAAACAATTACATTGCAAAAACCAAATGTGAAATGTTCTCATGTGCACTGTGTATGTGTGTATTTTCAAATGTGGCCATTTAGAGAGGTGTAAGAAGGCAGAAACCAGTCGGATTAATTTCAGCAGATCTATGGAACAATGCCTTCATTGGGAGGCTGGTCCAAGGCATTCCCTCACTCTCTAACCACTGAGAGCTCCAGGCCTTTCAAGAGGGAGGTGGAGGGAAGGAGCCTGCTGCCTGAAGTCAGGAGCTCTGAATGTAGCTACACCTTCTGGAGCACCTCTAGGACCATCCTCAGCACAGATTTTTTTTTTACTTAATAAAACTTCTGTCCAAAATACACCTTTGAAACTGACCCACTAAGATGCAATTTCAGAACAGAGGTGCTGATATAACTTTAATTATGCTTATATTAATGCTGGTGATTCAAATTTATTGAAACATTCAAACTTATTTCATTCAATATACCCATTTATAGAGTGCATGGTCAGGGTAACCTGAATCTGTTGCTGCCCTAAGGGAAGATGCCTTATTTTCTGAAGCTCAGGGTGATTTCCTCCATAGACTTGCCATCCTTCCACCAGCTAATAAGTAAAGTATGCTGGAGATTAAAAGCACTATTCAAGATATCAGGTGATAATTTGGCAATCCTGTGATGGGAACATAAGTTTTCACTGCTTATTAATTTGTTTGCTTTGTACTGTTTCAGCCTATAACTTTAATGTTTGAATTCAATACCTGGCAAGATGTCCTATGAGTTGTTAAATTCTCAGGAGAACATGAACATGGTCTTGGCACTGCAAAAAGCTGAAGATCACTCAGACACAGTATCTTGTTTCTAACAGTGGTTGGCAGCAGGCATGAAGAGACAGAATACTAACTAAAGGCATGTAGACCTTCTCTCATCTTCCCAGCCTTTAGTTATCGTGCCTTAGTGATACCCTACACCGTCATCCATTGTGATCAATAACTTGAGATAGACCTAATTCCCATTAATTTGTTTGTTTCTTTTTGGGCTCTATAGCTTAACCACATGCAGTGTTAAAAACTACTTCTCTACAGGCACTTTAACCATGTGAAAATTTCACAGGTGACACAGGGCAAAGCGTAGGTTCAAAGACAGTGTGGCTACATCCAAGCAGTAAATAATAATTTCTTATTTCTCTTTATCATGCCACTTACAATGCTGTCTGTTGCTCTGTAATACCCTTTTTCTGCTGTTTTTTCCAAACTGAAGACACACAACCTATGCATTCTCTTGAATGGCAGGTGTTGTGTCAGTGATGCAGCTAACATGCCTGAGGCATGGGATGCCATTCAGAGGGACCTGCACAAGCTTGAGAAGTGGGCTCATGTGAACCTCTTGAGGTTCACAAGGCCAAGCTTAAGGTGCTGCACCTGTGTCAGAGCAACTCCTGGTATCAACACGGGCTGGAGGATGAAGGGATTGAGACCAGCCCTGCTAAGAAGTACTTGGGGGTGCTGGTGGATGGAAAAAAATGGACATAAAGTGGTGTTTGCAGCCCAGAAAGTCAACTGTATCCTGGGCTGCATGACAAGGAGAGAGGTCAGCAGGCCAAGGGAAGAGATTGTGGAGTGCTGCATCCGGCTCTGGGGTCCTTAACCCATAAAGTCATAGATGTGCTAGAGAAGGTTCAGAGGAGGGCCAGGATGATGAACAGAGGGCCAGAGCACCTTTCAAATGAGGGAAGGCTGGGAGAGCTAGGATTGTTTGACCTGGAGAAGAGAAGGTTCTGGGGAGACATTATTGTAGCATTTCAATACTTAAAGAGCGCTTATAAAAGAGCTGTGAAAATAGAATTTTGGTAGTGTCTTTAGTGATAGGACAAGAAGTAAGGTTTCAAACAAAAGGGGGTAGATTTAGACTATATATAAGGAAGACATTTTTTACAATGAAGATGGTAAAACACTGGATGCCCTGTCCCTAGAAACATTCAAGATCAGATTGGACAGGGTTTGGATCAACATGGACTAGTTGAAGATGTCCCTACTATTGCAGGGGTGTTGTGCTAGGTCACGTTTAAGGGTTTCTTACAATCCAAACTATTCTGAGGATTCTGTGTGGTTGTCTGGGTTGTCTGTCTTTGCATTTTCTCTAATTTTAGTACATAGATTCCCAACATTTGAGGACCTGGTCCAAAGATGTGTAATTACATATACACTTAAAATTAATACATGGACCAATGCCTCAGATTTTTATTTGACCTTTCTTCATTGATATATTTTCTCTAGGCCTACCCAATGGTTGACTTAACACTCTAGGATATGTGCAAAGCAGAAATTATGGGTATACTTAGGACTACAGGCAATAAAATCCAAGGGTTATTTTAAGACAATAGAGACTCACTGTCTAACATAGGTTGTAGGTACTGGAGCAGAATTGTAAATATCTAATACGTAGATTATAGTATAAAGACAACGCCGGCCCCAGGGGAGAGGAGTGTGCCTTGGACAGACCTACTAGACAGAACTCTGTGGGTCTGAGAGAAAATATTTTAGATAAAAGATAATAAACAGCCTTGACGCGACCGAAAGCTGAAGATTTCTGAGTCCTTCTTTAACAGCTGAGACCGGGTTGGAGGAAAAGAGACTTTTTATACATTCTTGGGATCACCTGGAACAGAGGAGATTCCGAGATAAGACAATGGAAACTAAAGTGCCCTGGTATCCCTTCAGCTTGCCTGGTTACCTGGTGCTTTGTCTGATTGCCTGATTTTTTTTTGGGGGGGGGTTTAACTCAGTAGTTTCCATGATATCTCTGAATTACATCTGTTGTTCTCCAGCAGAGCTAATCCAAGTGTGTAAATGTTTTCACAATGTAGGACTTCATCTTCACATTATGCGCTCTTTTCCAAACTTCTTTGCCCGTAAGTCCCTTCTGGTTGAACACCAAGAGCTTCCCCTGTCGTTGCCTTCATTCTATTCCTACAGTCATCGTGCTGTGAAGAGCAAGCATATTATGAAAGGGGTGCTCATTTCCCAAGCAAAATCAAACCCTCTCCAGGTCTCGTGCTGTAGTCGTCTCTGTACTTACCCTGTTAGACCACTGTCAAGGGCTGCTCTTGTTTTTCCCTCCCAACGATTGTATATTTTGGCAGTCAAATGCCCGCAGTGCAAATCCGCCATCCTCAGGCCTACCCCCAGCATGCCAGTCGCGCAGCGACTGTTTTCTGCAGCTATTGTGTTTCCACTTCAAAGCTTTTGGAAAACTCAGGAAAGGATAAACCTGGTCTGCGGATTGCATGGACCACAATGTTGTCTGGGAAAGGCTGGTTGGCCCTGGAGCTTTTTGGGACCTGCAACTACTGCCCTTCTGTTTGCTTAATAAGGCCTGTGGGCATAGACCTGATTTAGTGGAAACTAACAGTCAGAGTTTAAATATGCTCTGATGACAGCTGACTTTACTTGTTAGAGGTGTTGCACAAGGCTGTTGCTAATGATTAAAGCAGATGGACAGGAGGAAGAAAGCAGAAAGCTCGAATGTGTGAGAGGTGAAAGGGCAGGAGAATTAGCCCAGAGATTTCCTGTGGTCTGTGGGTGTTTTGTGTTAAGCGCTAAATCAAAGAATTGTTTTTAATGAATGAAAGTGCTATACTTCAGCAACTTAATTACAGCTAGCCTTCCTCTCCTGCCACAGTGGGAGTGGGTATTATTTTAGATATACTCGTGGTGGAGTATAAAATCGCCTTGCTTTACCTTTCTGCTGTTCTGCAAACACTTAATTTGTGGGGACCTTGCGAAGGGCGAGGCTGTGGAGCATCGCTCCCCTGAGCAGCAGGACACCGCTCAGGGCACCGAGGAGGCGAGGGGCAGAGCCTGGCGGGGCTGGAGCTGGCCAGCAGCTGCCTGCAGAGCACGTGCAGTTGTTGCATCTTTTGCACTGAAACCTTGCAGGGTTTCTCTTCACACTGGCCTTCACATGGCCGTGCTGCCATGCTGTGGGTGTGTTGGCACTGAGCAGCTGCTATGGCCCCTGCCCCAGCAGTGTGCCTTGCCAGCATCCCCATCAGCCTTGCAGGAACGCAGGAAGGTCTGGGCAGCACAGCCAGCTTGTACACAAGCATCCAACTCCACCAGGGGCGTGCTCTGGTGATGGGATTAGAGGGAGAAACAAGGCCAGGATGAAGGTCCGAGGTACATTTTTCTCACCATCTCTTTCCTAAGCATAATGCATTGCATTTCTACTTAGTCTTATTAGCTATATTAAAAACTCTATTGATTTTAAACCCAAACATAATCACTGGATTTTTTGAATGACACCCAAAAGGCCCTGATTCTACATCTAGTCATGAAAATGAACTCATAACTACATCGTATTCTGCTTTACTTGGCCATGGTGATACCAAAATATTCTTCTTTAGCCTCCAGTGATAAAAATATTAAATATATTTTAGTTTTCTCTTAAGACAAATTGAAGTACAACTATATTTACTCCATCATCAACTGCATTATAAATTAAATTAAATTAAGTTAAATTAAATTAAATTAAATTAAATGGAGTCTTCCGTCAAGGAAAATATCTGCAAATCAAAGAAAATTATATTTGTTTTGGTGAATTTTATGATTCAAACCTGAAAGGAAATTATTTTGTGCAAACATATGAGGAAAAAATGTAGTGCTACCTGCCCAAGTTCTTAATATTTTGCTGTTTCATGTCTGGTTTTGTGAGTAGTTGGCTATGTATCTGCATTAGCTTCAAGATATGAATATAGTTAAATTTCAAATTACTTATATTGCTAGGAGAAAATTAAGTCTATGCAAAAATATTAAAGAAATGAAAATAAAACTGCTTGCAACTTGCATTCTACAAAACCTCTGTCTGGAAAACAACATTCCACTTGATGATTGCAAATAATAACAATGATGATGATATAAAAAGGAAGTGCTATAAATTTTGCAATCCATGTGAATTCCAGAATAGCAGAATTAAACTCTTTTTAAAATCTTACTGTTGCTATTTTATTGTTGCTGTCATGTGCTTATTCCCTGTAATTTAACATTTAGAATAGTAATTTCGTTTATCCTCTTCAATAAAAGTGTAAGAGTTTCCCTCTGTCTTTTTGGTTGAAAGACTGCTTATTTTAGTCAAAAACACTTCTCCATGCTGGAAGAATCTGTTTGCTGTGAAGAAATCAACCTTGACAAAATTGTAGGACTATTACATTCTGGTGAAAATAGGTAAATAATGATCAGGGAAAACCTTGTATTAAAAATCAGCATGATTTTCCATTTTCATATGTGCAGGCAGACGAAAGGCACAGATAAAATATTTTATGGAGTTTGGCTCAAGATGAAAAAAGAATCAAACCAAAACAACTTTTGTTCCTGTGAAGAAAAAAAAAAAGAACAAAAAAAAGAAAAATCCAACAGCTTTTGTTCCAGTAATGTCTCTCCAGCTTTGATTTAAGCTTTAGTTTCATTCAAATTAAACCACTTAACTTTGTCTGGTTTGAGAGTCATAATCATACAAAACAACATTATTTTGCCAAACACAATAAATCAGCCCAAGTTCAGTCCAAATTTGTCTCACATTTTTCCAAATTCAATAAATGTCTAGCAGGTTGGACCATGGTTTGAGGTTTCTAATGGATTCCCTGACTGTGTTTAGCCTCCTTTGATGGTTTGATGCAGAAAGAAAACACTGTTCTATCGAAATCTAGAAGGAGCTGACCAAGAGAGGCAGATGGAGATCTGTATAGACATGTTTTAGTCCTTCAGAATTGTTTAATCATTAAAATCTCTATCGGAGTACTGTAGCAATAATTGGCCATGCACAGGGTAGTAGGCACTGTAGATATTTCAATGGCTACCAAAATCCCCAGTCTGCCTGCTGAATGAACTACTGTTTTCCAAGTCATGCAAAGTTTAAGTCTTTTGATTTCAGGCAGTATTTTATTTTGTCTGGTTGGTGTTGGGTACAATGATGAAGAAAAAAAAATAGGATACTTTTAATTTCTATTTATGTTCAGGATCTTCTTGATATGACTGCATTTCTGTATCTGGATATATATTTACTGGGCCTGGATACAATATTCCCTATCAATGGAAAGGTTTGTTGTTTGATGTATATTCTTAATTTGTTGAGGAAGTAGGGAACCATGGTGATCGTGTGACTTGGAGATGGAAAAATCCTGATTTATAGCAGTGCTGTGAAGTTTGCAACAGTATCTTTCATTTTATAACTTCGTCCTGCTATCCATTCAGAATTGTTTGATTTTAACTTCCAAATAGAAAAGTCTCTGGTGAAGTAACATCGGCTTCCCTTCAGGATAAGAATTGTGAAAGTTTTGTTGTGGCAATTTTGAGATTAGAGAGTGTTAAAATTAACAAAAACATGAAAAAAAAAAAGGAATGTTTTCATTAAAATGCGAAACAATCTGAGACAAATTATGTTCATAGCTTCATTCTTAGCTTTTTAAGAATTAAATAATGCATTTTTTTCTGTCATGTTAAGGTAGTATTATTGCTACATTTGAGGGGAAAAAAAAAGAAATGTTACTTTAAAATGTGTTACAATACACTTTTGCTTTAACCAAACAACAATTAAATGAAGAGACAATTGCAGCAGGGAAAATACTACAGTTAATATAAGTAGAAGTAGAGAGCTGATTTAAACTACTTTCCTTCACAAAACACACAACTGAAACAAAATTGTTCATGAAAATTAGTCCAAGCTACCGATTGTGCTTGTTTTTGGACACTTTGGTTCCCACTTTTGTGCAGCTGTGAGGGACTCCTGCTGTACATACTGATGCAGCATAAGCAAATAGCAGAATGGATATAAAGCTATCTTTCAGTCACATTGCGCATAGAAACATATGATGGCAATTATGAAGGACAATGAGCTTGGACAAGGCAATATGAACAGGTACTTGAAATATCCAGGCTGGCTCTAACCCTCCTGGTTTTGTTTAAACCCGTGCATTGCCTGTGCTGGGGATGCCAGTGGGACCCCAAGATGGGGGAAAACTCATTTTGGGACTGTTGGGCATTGTCTGATTTATGTTCAGACTCCACCTGTGTTCAGAGCTGTGCTTGTGTTACTGGTTTATCTCTGGAGATAACAGCAGGTGACAACAGAATGTATCTAGAGCCAAGATGAACTTATTTCAGGTTGCTGTATAAATCTACCATTTGAGCCAGGGAAACAAACAAAAAAACCCCACTGTCTTTGCAGCTGTCTTTTGCAGCTGTCTTTGGAAGGAAGAGCTATGTACAAAGCAAATAATTTGTTTTTCCTCAAATGCTCCTAAAAGTCTGTGGCATTTTTTTCCTCAAATTATCAGTTTTCTCACTTGATCACAGTTGCCCAGGTCTTCATTCATCTCAGTTGTACCTTAAGTTGTAAGATAAATTGCATAGGCAAAGGCAGAAGAAAACTTCTGAAGCCAAGAGGGGAACTAAGAAAAATCATATTCAGACATTAAGTGAGAGTCCTGGCAATTTAAATTCTGAGAGCAAGGAAGCTGTCAAAAGCAGGAAGCAAGGAAAAGGTGCATTTGAGCAATGTGGTCTAGTGGAAGGTGTCCCTGCCAGTTATGTGGTGGTTGGGACAAGATGATTTTAAGGTTCCTTCTAACCAACTATTCTATGATTATACACTATATATTTTGCTTGAGTTCTGAAATGGCATATGGAGGAGGTATGGATAAGATTAAAAGAGATTGGAAGGTGCCAGGACCAAAGAGGGGAAAAAAACCCCAAGTCAAGAATATGATTTGTAACTTTGTTTTTTATCTTTTGTGCTGGAAAGTAGGAGGGATGTGAGACAGTGAAAGATCTGGTATGGAGGAACCTACACTAGTCAGAGGTTGCCTTTTGTGGCCCTGAGCAGGCATGGTGAAGGAGAGAGGAGCCTCCCAGACAAAGACAGGGGGTGGCAGAACATAACAAGTGCAGAAAGCCCAAGGTGGAAATGAAGCCTGAATATGTCTGTTGAGACGTATGTGTTCTGTAGGGAAAGGTAAATTATGGAGGGGAGAAAGGAAGTGAACGAAAAAGGGAGTAAAACATGTTGAAGACTAGAATATAATTTAGGAAAAAGGGCTCTTGCAGAAAGGGGACAGCATTTTCTACATGTAGCCTAAGAGAATTAAGTGTGGATGTGTGGGAGCCAGTCCAAGACTGTAAGTCAGAAAAGGGTAAGAAAACATAGCTACAGGAGTGCTGAATTGAGATCAAGAGCAAGCATCCTTACAGGTCACTGGAAAATCAGCGTTGGCCAGTCATTACCTCATTGTAAGCACTGATATCTTCTACCCAAAGTGTAAAGAAAAAACATACTAATCTCAGATATCCCTGTGTGTGAATTCTAGGTCTGTGATAAATGCTGGTGATACCAAGTGAGGTCTTTAGGTCTGACTGGCTTCAGTAGAGAAATAGAGCTTTAGTCTCAATTCTGGCTTGCAACCATTTGCTCTGCTGTTTTATAGCATGGCTGTGGGCCTAGTTCCTAGTTGAAAACAACTCAGGACTTGTCTTACATAACTGAGGACAGGAGAAGGTCCTTAGGCCCACAACAGAATGCCCTTAGGCCACAACTGTCTGAGAAGTGACAGTTCATTCCAGTGTTCTTGTAGAGTGTGCTGGAAGATGTTGGTTGTGGAACCAACCAGCATCTTCTTTCATCTTGACAAATTTGCAAAAACATATCACAAGCTTGGGACAAAATGAAAATGAAGCAGAGGCCTGGACTCCAAATGTTCTTTGTTTCATGGGATGTAGTGAAAACAATGGTAGAAGCAATTGACAGGTCATTTTTTAACAACATAATTTTACCATTGTTTCACATTAATTTTCATAAATACTCTATAATGTGACACACAGAGTTGACTTGTGTAAGAGTTTGCCATATCTGAGGCTATTCTGTTATCCTGATCATTTTATCACTTGCACATCTGATAGAGACAAACTGGGCATGCTGACTGCAAATCTGCTTTGTTCCTCCAAATGTTTCAGTTACTCCTCTCTCTTAACTCTGTTTATTAACCCTGTATTTATTCCTTACTAGACTGCCTGGTAGAAGATTATCTGAAGGAAACTCACACTGCACTCTGGCTTCTGCGCTTGTAATCATCATAAACTTCTCATGTGCAATGTCTCCTTTCCCTGCTGTGCAAACTATATCTCATTCTCCAAGGAATCAGAAAGCCTAATGCGTGATGCAACCCTCATGGAAGAAAATGTAGAGATCTTTCCTAAGCAAGTCAGCTCTTGTTTCCTTTTCCCAATATTTCCTGCAAGCATGGAGCTCCCAATTCATGACTCCCTGAGATATAAAGCCTTAAGTGTTTATTATTCTTATCATCAACCCCTACTTTTAATATTTAAAGAACAGTAGTGGTTCAGACCACTGTTTTCTCAGCAACAGTACAAATTATTGATATGTTGAAAGAAAGTGGCTCTGTCATAGACAAATGAAAATCTTGGTAGATGAGATGAGGAAATGTTCTGATTAAATAAACAAGAAGGCAAGGAAAGTAGAGAATAAACATATACTTTGAAATTTTGTGACAAAGCTTTGTTAGTAAGAAGAGAAGGCAGTATGGAAGGCTTTTGAGAGCTAGGGGTCAAGGCTGAAGAGATATGGTCAGTGTCCCACCCCTGCTGCAGACAAGCCCTTGCACACCCAAGTCACTGTTAGCTGAGAGGGTAGCAGGGATTTCATTCCCCAGCATCATTCTGTGTGCAAAGCTGAGAGGGCTGATTGCTATTACACACTGAAACACACAAGGTATTAACATGAGCTCTTGCTCAGCTATTTTGTCAGCTCAAAAGCTCAAAAAACAAGAAGGCAAGTAGCTGTTTTCCACACATATGCATATGCTACTTCAGGTCAGCTGAAAAGCTCTCCCACTGAGTCCTTAAGGATTTGGGGACCTGTAGGTAGCTTATACCAGGTAGTCAACAACATCCACACCAGAGCCAAGGTTGCCACCCAGCAGGCTGTGGCTGACATACAGCAGGATTGCTGCAAGGTCTGAAGATGGGAACAACAGTATTGTGAAGGGGATGTCTGTGAGAGGCACCAGGTCCTGCACCCCGCCTTCGTTAATGTCAGCCCATGACAAGTCTGGAGACAGAGGCTGCTCAGTGGCCTCATGCTTCCCTAGTGAGCAGCAGCTCATGTGTTTCTATGGGAACGCATAATTTGCATGAAAGAAAAACCTCATCTCCCATAAAAATTTGCCTGCTGCAGGCCAAGCAGTCAAGTCTTTCATTATGTAGGCTTCATATTTTCTCTGAAGGCTTCATATCAACCACCTTGCGTATGAAATAAAGCAGTCGGGAAACTTGGATTGCAATTTCAGTGTAACATGGCATGTCCATTTGAGGAGNTGTAACATGGCATGTCCATTTGAGGAGCAAGGAGTCTGCAGCTTAGGCTTTAAATCACATACACAGAATAGGATCCTTCTGCCATCAGACCAACCCCAGCAAATGCTCTTGGCTTGATTTCCAAAGTTGCTGAACATCTGTTGTTCTTGCTGATTTCAGCGCGCTGTGCAAAAGCTCAGCAAGAGCTCAGTAAGTCTGAATGTCAGACTGGCTTCGTGACATCCTGAAGTCTCCTGTGGTACAAGGAGGTCCACAGTGGGTTTGATGCTGGCATGAGACCAGTTGTTTCATATGTGGGAAGAAAGAAGCACTCATGCTCTGTGGCCAAACAGGCAATTGGTGGAGGAAATGCAGCAGTGGCACAAAAAAATGTGGTGCAAGCTGAGGCAATCATCACTCCAGCAAGCACAATGAACACCTTCTGGCTACATACATGGCTACATGTGTTATGCATTAGAGTTACACATGTTAACTATACCCATATATTTTTTCCTTCTGTAGAGATAGCCAGGCCCTGGTACTGAAGGCCAGTTGACTGACAGACATAACATGATCCACTGGATTCACAAGTCTGTGGGCACAGG
>VYZP01032344.1:0-27973 GCA_013400635.1 Hypocryptadius cinnamomeus
TTTCTGCTTCTCTTCCTTCTGCTTTCCTTTCTCACCCTTCTCTCAGCACTGCTACCTGTTCTTAACCTACATCTAATCTTTCTTCCTCTCCCCACCACCTAATATATTGCCACTGAAGCATCAGTCCAGAGCCACAACTTGGCTAGAGGTAAAGGAAGAGAAGAGAAAGTGAGTAGCAGCTCTCTCCTTGGTGAAGGAACTGTTTGTATGTGTGGAAGAGCAGTTCAGCCCATGACAAAGTCCATGTAAAAATGCTTACAGAGCCTTGGAAAACTCATTTCACACAGGACAGACATATAGAGCAATTCCCAAAGTAAAATGCATTTTTCCAGCAGCCGTTGGTAGTTCCAGCAGCTCCCTAAGCTGTGACTCCCTCCAGCGGTTGGTTTACCATAGTTTACAAAGTCAGGTTTACAAATATGGTTTTTTTCCACAAAACTGGCTATGGCAGAGGCTAGGCAAACAATGCTGCCAGGAAAATGCCAAACAGAGGCAGGAGACAAATAAAAGAAAACCCCTTCATTTTTAACATCTGTGGTCACAGAGGACCAGAAATGAGCACCTCTCTTGTGATGCTCCACTGAACACAAACCCTCAGTCAGGTACTGGGAAACAGGCCAGCCTGACATCCTTCTGCTTCTGCCAAAATCTCGTGGTGTCACCCTGCATGAGGACATGCCCCACGTCCTAATTTTGAAGTTACCTTGCTTTTTTAGTACAGGACTTCATATTACTCACCTGAAAAGTCTGTCTGGTGAAAAATAACACAGAAAGAGGGGAAGGGTAATTTTCAAAGTGGACACATGGCAAAAATTGAAGACATGGCAAAAATTGAAGACATGACAAAAACCTTCCAGTTTCTATATAAACAAATGATATTTTAAAGCGATAGTATTTTTCAGAAAGTAGATATATTATCAGGCCTAGAAAAATCAAACCATTTAAAATTAATGAATTTTCCCATCTTCCTATTTATAAAAGGTTAAGTTTCCCTAAGCTATGAAAGAAAAACACCCTCTGAAGACCTGGGAAGGCAGTAAACACTCGTGGCAAACGACAGGAATTGATCCTGCTTTTCTGTGCCTGTCATGTCTCTAAATTTTATTTCCACTGTTTCGAGGGTGCCATGATAAGAGGGGCAGGGATGGGAAAAAAGGATTGAGCTGACGCAAGACTATGGCCTGAGGGTGATGGTACCTGGGTCTCTGACATTTTCTCAATTAGTAGGTCTCCCTGCCTGACTGTGAGATGTGCATCTAACTGGGGACTTAGACTGTTGCAAGGTATTGATTAGCCATAATGTGAAGTCAAATCTGAATAAAAAAAGCATTGTGATCAAAAGCCTTTCATTGGAGACAGCATGCCCTCCAAGTCAAGGGTCTGCAGAGTCTGATGAGCTCTGTTTCCTTTTTGTCTGAGAGAGATTTCCATGGTTTACTCATAAAGGCTCTCTTGATAGGAATGTCCAGTGGGCCCTCTGTCAGAAAGCCTGATGTCTCAAATTTGACAGGTGCTTGTTAGTTTTTTATCCCAGATCACTCAACATGCACACAAAACTAGAAGAGACGATGGTTAATAATGCTACATTTCAAGTTGACTGCCCTGTCATTTTTTCTGGAAAATCCACTGATTCAATCACTAACATTAAATTGTCTGCATTAAAGGAAAACAAAGCCTAGCCAGCCATGAAATGTATTGCTTTTCCAACTGCTAGAACTTACACAGCTCAATACAATTCATTGCATTGCCTTGTTTGATAGGAACAGTTTATATAGATCACATGCAAAACAAAATAAATTGCTGTTCTATGAAAAAAAATGTCAGCAGGAAATCCCAAAGGAAGAAAACTGAGAGAACATTTTAATCCATCTCTTCTTGGAAATTAGCTTTCTTCTCAGTAAAAATGTTTTCAAATGAGGAAATCATCCTCCATACCTTTACTTACATGAACAATGTACTTTCAAACACTTCTAGTCCACTGGGATGTCATTTGAATCTGGATTTCTGCTCCATCGTAGTTCCATCCCTTGTGAATTTTTGTTGGGGTTGGTTTCTCTAAAAGCTCAAGGGAGGAGTGGACTACTTGATGAAGATACTTATTTTTATGGGCTACTCAGATGAAGAATTTACAAGCCAAGTGTTTAGGCCAACAGAAATGATGCATTTTGGTAATAATATCTCTGGGCATTGTCATAATAATAAGCCCACAGTTCTGTCTGTTCTCCTGTAGTTTGCAATCTAAACCCCAGAGCACAGCAGGAGCTGTGTGATGATGGTGGACTGCAGGACTTGAGTGATCAAGAGCTCCTATCAGTCCTGGTGTACGAGGACATTGGAAACAAAAAAATCCAAAACAGGTGAATGTTTTCACTGGATAAAATGCTGCATTGCCCATTCTGAGACATCTTTGAGTCAATTTGTGAAATGAGTTCTTACACTCATCTTATAAATATTCTTATAAATGGATCTTATAAATGTTACTTCATACTCGAACAACCTTCTCTCGTACTTGCAACATTTCCTGCTTCTAAGGAAATACTTGTCCAGTATATCAGAGAAAAGCAACCAAGAGCAATAAAACCTCTATCCTCCTTCCCCACCTCCCCTCCCAGCACTGATGGTACCTTCCTAAGGTCTCAGGCAGGCTTTCTGTACTCAGAAAGAGAAAGAGAGAGAGAGAGTGATTTATGGTGTCCAGACGCAAAGGGGCAGCACCACAAGAACCTTGCAGTGGTGTCAGGGTGAAAATCCTGTGAGGTATTCAAGACAAGGCCCTGGTTCAAGATGGTTTGCACCATCACCTTCAAGATCAGCCAGTTGGGTCACAATAACCCCACGCAGCACTGCAGGTTTGGGGCAAAGTGGCTGGAAAGCTGCCTGGTGGAAAAAGACCAGGGAGTGGTGGTCAACAGCCACTGAACATGGGCCAGCAGTGTGCCCAGGTGGCCAAGAAGGCCAATGACATCCTGGCCTGTGCAAGGAATAGTGTGGCCAGCAGGATTACGGCAGCGATTGCTCCTCTGTACTCAGCACTGGTGAGGCTGTCATTCAAATCCTTGTTCAGTTCTTGGCCCCTCAGTGCAGGAAGGACATTGAGGGGCTGCAGAGGGTCCAGAGAAGAGAAGTGGAGCTGTTGAAGGGTCTGGAGCACAAGTCTGATGAGAAGCAGCTGAGAGAGCTGGGGAGTGCTCTCTGAAAGGAGTGTCAGGGGAGACCTTAACACTCTGTACAACTACCTGAAAGGAGGCTGTAGCTAGGTGGGGGTCAGTCTTTTCTCCTGGGTAACAAGTGTCAGGATGCGATGAAATGGCTTCAAGTTGCCCCATGGGAGGTTAAAGTGGACATTAGTTAAAATCTCTTCATGGAAAGGGTTATCAAGCACTGGAATAGGCTGCCTAGAGAAGTGGTGGAATCATCATCCCTGGAGTGTTCAAAAGCTGTATGGATGCGGTATTAAGGGACATGGTTTAGTGGTGAACACAGCAAGGCCAGGGCAGCAGCTGGACTGGATGATCTTAGAGGTCTTTTCCAACTTAAATAGTTGTGTGATTCCATGAAATGTCTCTCCTTTCCCTCAACAGTGTTTTCCATCAGGAAGATTGAACCTGGGGTGGGTATTTTCCATCGGTATTCCAACAAAAGGCAAAAGCACGAGTGAGTTCTCCAGGCCTTCAGCCCCCATTGCTCACAGCACTCTACTTCCAGCCCTTCCCAGCACAGCTCAAGGTTGTGAAAGCATAATGGATCCCAAAATATTTCTTGCTGCAAAGTATTCGTTGTGGTAAATGTCGACTACAGCAATAAGGCACCAAAGGCTGTGCATTAGCAAGCTATTAGTGCATGCTGAGAGTGCTCTGGTTGCCTTCTAATGCACACTGCAATGGCCATTATGGAGTATGACTCATTATTTTTACATTTATTTCACATTTTTAAAAATCGTTTTCAAAACACTTTTGCACAATTTCAGGAGATGTGTTTTTTCACAAGGAAAAAATGGTCCTTATGAACACAATGTGAAGAGAAAATGGTAGGAAGAGATGTCTTCATCGTTTCTGAGTAAACCTGAAAGTGACTGCTTCTTTCTTACCCCACTCCCATTTAGTGTGGTTTTTTGACCAGCATAGATCGATCTCTCTCCTCACAGAGTCATCCTTCTGCCTTTTCAGGTTCGGTTTATTACTTTGCAGCCATTTTATTTGATTAAAAATAGCACTTTAGCAGGCATGTGACATTAGGTTCCTATGCTTCATATGTTTCCTACGTTTTTTGGAAGAAAATCCAAAATGTCCGTAAAAGTAATATGTTGATCCTGGAAAGCATTGTATGTCTTCAGAGATGGAAGACATCATATGGCCTTTTCCTGAGCCTCTAATTTTTGCTTCTGTCCCATAATTGTCTTTGTTTATCTCCCATCCCCATAAAAAGCTGAAATTTTTGTTTGTCTGCCTTTTGCATTTTGGGCATTGAATTAAACTAGGTAACAGCCATGCACAAAAAGTGGTATAGGTGCAGGCAGCTTGCAATTATGACTGTTAAGCCTGCTAAGAAAAATAAAGTTATGACCAATTAGGTTAGGATTAATTCTGCCCAATTTTAAACACCTGAGTTGTTTAAATTACGACTATAATTGCTCTAGGCTGCCTTAGTAGTAAAATGAAGGTTACATGCCTCCCAAATATGCTTCATCCAACCTAAGGGCTAAACCATCTTCTTTTACTGACAAGACTTTGCATGACAGTGCTTCTAATTTTATCAGCTGTGTGATATCAGTAATCTGACTTGGGATGAATCTGGGCCCTTTTTTTTCCCCAAGCTCTGCTGCACTATTTAATGGTTTGGTGTCTACAGTCTGAATATGTATTCTTAAAACATCAGCTGTCTTCATAACACTGGAATGTCAAAATAATGGTGTATTTTACTGTTGATATCTGAATAAGATTCTATGGGGTCCTTTGTGAAAATGCCCTGGAGAAAGGATGTTTAAAGAATAGATTGGAAAAAATATAGAAACTTACAAGGTATTTGGCAGGGGAGCATGTAAAGATCACAATTCTTTGCAAAACAATTGTGCATGAGAGTGGGAGAAGGTAGTACGGAAGTGCTGAAGCCAATTTTTGAAATATAAGATGGTTTAAATATATATGGAATCAGACGCTCTGCTACTGAACAAAACTGACACTGAAGGAATATTCAATGTTATGTTACAGCCTCTGAAAACATAGCAAATGTCAGAAATTCCTCTTTTAAAGAGCCCTCACTCTTGTTCAGTAACTTCAACTGTCAGAGAGTGGAGCTGTATCAAAAAGGGTTTCACAGAATCAAAAGCTTTGTTTCTTAGCAACTCTGTCAACAAATTTAAATTGCTGCATATCATGGCTGTTCCATAATCATTTGCATGCAAGATTTGTAAACACAGGTTTTTATTGTGCATCTTGTTGTCGTGGCTGGTAGGGAGGCAAAAAGGGACAAATTCTCCAAAGCAGGGACAATGCTGGTACCAAATCAGAACATGCAAGACTAAGTAAAAGGTTCTGTGTATCTTGCTTGACCAGAATCTTTTCTAGTTCATTTTGCTCATGAAGTACAAACTGCAGAGGCAGCAAACCAAGTGTAGATATAGTATTGCACTAGTCATAATGTCAAAAGACTAAGTATTCCTTTTGTGATGAAAGATACTGAGGATGACATTTTGGTCCTTGTTTACAGAGCAATCCAGAGGCCCAGCACCACTGTAAACAGACATGTGTACCACCTAGCTTTAACTAAATTTGTATAATGCTTTGTTATACCAATAATATTAGAGCTCAGGTGATATGTGACTTGGTTGCCGGGCATTCACCTGGGATCAGCTGGAGGAAGGCTTTTGCAGCCCGACCTCCAGACTGTGCTAGTGCAACTGCTGTTCTAGGGGCTTCAAAGCTTTTCAGATATGAGTCAACGAACTGCAGTCATGCCTGCCTCTGGAATGTGAGGCTGACATACCTTTGACCCTGTTTCGTTTCTGCTAATGTCACCAAAGATTGTGGTTAGGAAGTGATGAATATAGTCCATTTTAATTTTTATGCTATTTCAATTTTATTTATTATTTGCTGAGTGTCTATAATTTGCATGCTACTAGAGAACACACTTTATATAATGTAGTGCATTTTAGATCCACTTTGTATAACAGGCTAAATATGTATAATATATGTAAGCCTGTAAGTCTATATATGCTCAGTATGATGTAAGAGACTGAGTACTCACACTCTATATGTTTATGCTTTCAAACTTAATGAATTCATGTTATTCCACACGTCTAATGGCTCATATACAAAATCTTAGCTCATTTCACATAATATCTCTGTTATAGGCATAGTGTTATGTATTTGTATTACAGTAATCCCAGAGGCTCCAGCTCAAAAAAAAAGCACTATGAAAAATTGGATAAAGAGTCAGCCCTAAAGAATTTACAGTTTATAAAAATAAGAGATAGGGAACATAGGCACAAACTGTCAGGGTGACATACCCAAATTCATTGTTCAGGCATTTGATGGAGACCAGATAGGGTGTTGATTCCTCGTCTCTGACCAGTGGGCTAGGAAGCCCAACTTAGAGTCACTTGGAGTGACCTATCTCCCTAATTCATGTATCTGTGTCCTGAGCCAGGCCTCCACTTTACTGGACACCCTGAAATACTCCTTGCTGCACAAGGAGAATTGTTTTTGCATGTCCAAAACATCTATTACATGACAAGAATGCTGGATGGTGGGCTAGGACATGCCTACCTGCCAAATGACTGACAGGGAGATGTGTGTTTTGGGTACCTCTCAGTGGTATTTACAGCTCCTGGATATAGGAGTAAAGAGTGTGAGGACCTGAAGGTTTCCAGGACAATCTATGAAACTTTGTCAAGCCCATGTATTAGATAATGTTTCCTCTATATTTGTTTCTGTTTTTGATATAGCTTTACTCCTTTCTTGATCTCCCTTACCCCTCATTTAAGATCCCTGCACTCATTGCCTCTGAAATAGATAACTAATGGTAGCATGAAAACAGGCCAAATCTCAAAGCTAAACAGAACCCAGACCTGTTTTGTGAAACAAACCTTGAGTGAGGAAAGTCTGAAATTCTCAAGAAGCCTCAAATTCAGATATACATCAATCTGCAAATTTATATTCTCTTTGGGTGTCACAGCTAAGAACCAAGAGATGTGACAGTCCAGAAAGAGATGGTTGTACCTATATTTTATCCTGGTCTTAGGTGACTTCACCTGATAAGAAAACTTTCCTCCTGCACCTTTTTAAAGGAGAAGAAGAACTATGACATTGCCCAGTGCATGCTATTGATCAGGTGAGAGACTACAGGAAAATCTGAAAACAGAGCTGTACAACAGATGAGAAAATCCATTTTCTGGCTACTGAAGAATACAATGAAAGTCTTAGTTCTACTAACCGGAATAAAAAAAGAACAAATTTAATTCAAACACAACAGTCAAAACAAAAAGATGGCCCTTCCAAGCAGATGCTAGTTAGAGAGGATGGGAGAAGGTTAATATTTAATAGAGCTGGGCAGTACTACAATTCAGCGCAGTTGTTTTTCAACACTAGTATCTACCTTTGGCTCAGGTCACAAATGAAAAGACTACTTCTGCATTCCTGTCTAATTCCCAGGAGCACCTATACAGTTTGGAACAGCAAACAGTCCCTTCTCAAAATATGACTAAGATCCCAGCCTTGCCAGGGACTGACTCACTGAGAAGGAAAAAAGCTGTCAAGACTCAGCATCTGCCAGGATCGGTCCAGAAACTACAAGAAAAGCTGGGCTTAAATAAAGGAAGTATGCAGGACTCTACCAGAAATTTTGCACAATACAGTCTTATTTTGAGTCCTTGTAGAAAGTGTTATAAGCATTAAATTCTTATATTTGGAAGTACTCAAATAACTGCAGTTTTTTCATATCCTAAATAAAGTTGACAGTTGAGTGCCCAGTCACAGATGTGATGACTGTTCAGAATGAAAGGATATCAGATGTAATGAATTTCATGCCACTTACTGTCCTTGTAGTAATCTACTGAAAATGGCTTAACCTTATTCTTTGTTTTATGGCTTAACAGCCTAGAAAACAACAAAGCAACTGTTATTGTTGATTGCTATCTAATTATTATGTGGGGAATTTGTTAAGATGTACTTCAGGGAATGGTTATGACCTAATTCCCATGACAGCTGCATGACTGTAAACCCAGAAAGAAATAGATGTCACAGTGAGAGGACAAACATGCTGCAGCTCTAGGTGTACACACAAGACTGTCTGTGCTGCTTCTCAGAAGCACCTTCAGAATTCCAGAAAGGAATAGGTGTCACATCAGCATAGACAAACGTGTCTTGTTCCACCAGAGTAGCAATGTTGATTGATTTTCTGATGATGCTTATTGATTTTCTGATGATGCCTGTGAACCTCAATGTTACAACAGAGGAACACAAACAATTGCCCATCTTCTGGGTATGATGAATAACAGAGCTTCATAACTTTGGGAGGACACTATCAAAGGCTCTTCTTGAGAAGGAGCTAAACTCTGGCTATTACAGGGCTGACATTAACAGATGTTTAAAAAACAGTCTTCCAAATAGCATTTGATAAATTACTTGTTTCTAGAATCAGTTATTCTCTTTAATACTACTGTTTTCTATATTGACAAATTCAGTCTTCTGCTGCATTCAAATTTTGATGCAAGCCTAACAGCCGTAAAAGGCTAACATCTCTCAAAATGTTCATTGACTTTGTTGTCTGTCTTCAGACCAGACCCAGCCAGGGTGTGGAAGTGTGATATCCACAAAGCTCCAAGCTGCACTCTCATCCTCAGAAACATCGTATATCCCCAAAACTGATCTTCACAGCACTGTTAGTTCATAATCTGATGCGTGGATTCATATACAAGAAATGGTCATTTATGATTATCCCATCCAATCTTGTGTCTAGCATGCACAATAAGTTTCTTTTAAAATATTCCACTTTGCAATAGAGAAAAATCTCAGGGGAAAAGAAAAATAAAAGCAATATTAATTAAAAATTGCTAGCAATTTAAAAAAAATGCTACCACCCTCTTCCAGAAATTGCTGCAGTGGTTAGTTTGGGCAGTATTAAAGATTTTTGCATTCTATATATGATGTTTTTTTCCCCACGGGATTTTTATTCCTTGGTTAAAAGTCAGAAGGACCTTCATTATCAAAGTTTTGCTTTCCATGTAGGCTCTTATTGGCTGAGATCATGGTTGATCAGGCATTTTTAAAATTAGCTTTAGCTCCATCATTCTTTCATTGTAGCAGGTTCTTTACAGAATTCTTGATTTTCTAAACCTTCTTAATTTTCCTAAAATCCCTTTTAAGATATATATACAGCATTTCAATAGCAATAAAGATGCTTTCAAGTAAATGCAAGCAAAAGTGGTTTAATCTCTCCAACTGCTGCTTGAGATAGATCTCTTTATACAAACAACAACAGTTGCCCTTTTGGTGAACAGCAGCACTGAACACTGATTCCCTCTTTTTGATATCTCACCCTTCTTCCAGAGTTACAGCTTCAAAGGATTTTCCTGCCTTATGATATGACCTGCAGTCTGCATTTTAAAACACAATATATGCAGCTGTATCTGTAACACTTATTCCTGTTTGCATGAGTCTCTATTATTTGTAGTTCTACAGCTCTTTGGATATCTTTGGATCCACTGCTTCCGCACCCAGCGTGTGTCGTGTGTGCTTGTGATAGCGTGTGCCCGTGCAATCTGCTCACTGACTCTCCTCTGAGTTCCTTACAAACTGCAAAACACTATGTTCAGGTAGGCATTGCCTCATTTACTTCAGGAATTTGTTCCTTCTTTGCATCATCCTTCTTTTTAAAAACTTCTTTTGTGTGGTTGAAGAAATCTTTGCAGCCCCACTTCTAAGGAAGGCTTTGATCAACAGAAAGAGGATGACTTCCCTTGTCACAGGCAGCACATAAGTCACCTATTCCTCCCAAAAATGCAGTGTATGTATGCCAAAATAAATTCAGAACTGCCTTTGCTTGTACCCTGTGAATCAAGACTTAGTTTGATGAACACACAATTTTTCCAACCAGGACAAATATTTTCTTCAAGTTCAAACCGGGGTCCTGTTTAGCCTTCAGTCTGGCATGGGTTTCCACATAATTCTTTGTCAAAACTAAAAAATTCTTATTTTTCTTTTATTTTAAACAAGACCTTTTTTTTCCATTTGAGCTGTATTTTTTGTGTCATCCTAAAAAATAACAGCAAATTAGACAGCTTGTTTGTTTTGTTTTGTTTTGTTTTTTGTGGGTGATCAAAATGCTAAGAATGGCTTTGGATCTGGAAATGGGGCTATAAATCATAATGCTTCTCGTTCTGGTTCATTTTAGCTGCAACATCCTTGTCTTTCTGGAGTTATTGTCTGTCTTATTGATGTGAAGACAGATGTGTGGATCCTGATGTCTCTTACACTTGAATCATCTGTATTTGCAATTGCAAGTGTCACAGAAACACCTTCTCCTGTTTGAAGGCTTCTCATTTCAGGCTTTCTTGATTTCCACACGCAAGACAGAGGAATGCTGTACCATCTGCAAGCCTTGGGCACTTTGCCAGTAAAACTGTCTGAAATAATTTCCATCTTCACATTGAATTTTGCACGGAAATATGAGCTCTGCTTAGGTGCCTTCTAATATGCAGTATTAAAAGACTATAACCAAATGTTGGAACTTAAACCATGCACATGGAAGCTATTGTTCTGAACATGGAGCTTGTTTTACTAGCCATCACACATGAGATGCTTGAGATTATTGCTGGTTTATGACATTGTTTTGGTTTGGCACAGCCTGGTTTTAGATAGCAGGGGGCACACAAAGGCGGCTTCTGTGAGAAGCTGCTGGAAGCTTCCACCAAATCCAGCAGAGCCAATCCCTGATGGCTCTGAAGGTGGACATGCTGCTGGCCAAAGCTGGGCCAATTACAGAGGTTGGTAACGCCTCTGTGATAACAGTTTTAAGAAGAAAATCAAATTGAAGTGCACACAGATTTTCCTAGCCAAAGAGGAGGAGGTGGGAATATGTGAGGGAAAACAACACGGAGACACCAAGGTCAGTGGAGAAGGAGAGGCAGGAGTGCTCCAGGCACTGGAGCTGAGGTTCCTCTGCAAGGTGTGGTGAGACCAGGGTGAAGCAGCTCGGCCCCTACAGACCTGGGTCCATGGGGGATGGAGAGATCCACCCACAGCCTGTGGGGGAGGTGCTCATGCTGGAGCGTGGATGCCTGGAGGAGGCTTTGATCCTGTGGAGAGAGAGGGTCCTGCTTTCAGGCTGGAGCAGTCTGTCCTTGGAGGACGGCACCCTGTGGAAGAGTGACCCATGCCACAGCAGTTTTGGCAGGACTGTCTAGCTGTGGGAGGGGCTCATGTTGCAGCAGGTGCTGTAGGACTGCTGCTCATGAGAGTGGACCCACACCAGAGAAGTTCACAGAGAACTGCCTCCTGTGGGAGGGATCCCATGGTCTCACAGTGGAAGGACTCCTCTTCCAGAGCAGCAGAAGAAAACCTCGGGTGACGAGCTGACCAAAACCCCATGCTCTCTCTCCCTGTGCTGTCAGTGGGGAGGAGGGAGAGGTCAGGGTAAAAAGGTGTTTTTAAGGGCTTATCTTACTTGTCATTATCCTCCTCTGACTCTATTAGTAATAAATTCACTTAGTACCTATAAGTTAAGCCTGTTTTGCCCTTGAAGTGTTTTCTCCCGGTCCTTATCTCAACTCATGAGCCCTTGTTAATTTCTTTTCTCCTCTGCCCAGCTGTGGCAGGGGAGGATGAGTGGGCAGGGGAGGACTCTTGTGGGTGCCTGGCTTTGGGCCAGTGTCAAACCACAAGTGTGACCCATTTCTACTGGGTACCTGGAGAGAAGCTCATCTGTGTGACAGACCATGGGGACATCAAATTCTCATTTGGTCTGGGCTGTCAGTGGACTGAATCCTTAACTGGCTTTTCTGACACCATTTTGCAATTTCCTCTAACACAATGGTGTTACAGGAATTTAAATACTGCCTACTTAATGTTTCTCTTGTTACTTTTACCTCAGACCATAAATACCCATTTATCTTGACAAATAATGTCAGGTATTTTGCTGAAATAAAGTTTTGATCAAGTGACAAGCATGTGGGGCAAATACTTAAATCTTTACCCCCGACTCTGTCCTCCCTCCTCACTAGGTTGCTGATCAGATTCAGGAGCCAATGTAACTGAAATTCACTACATTGACTGTAGTAATCATCTCTCAAGGACCAAGCATGGCAGCAAGATCACAATAATAATAATAAATGAATATGTGGGAATAAGTGTTCTTTACTTTTATTTCTGTTATAGTGACCTATGAACTTTCTGCTGCTTCTGTCATTGCCATCAACCTTGCAATATGCTTGCAGACCTCTACCAGCAGGATGTTTCACATTGCAGAGCACTTCCCATTTTCAAACACAATAAATCCACTCATTATTACTAAATAAATCAGCAAATTAAATACATCAAATGAAGTACTAAGTTAGACAGATTCTCCTATGGCTATCTGCTTTGGTGGAGCTGACATAAACTCTGTATTGACTTTATTACTGAATCCACCTCCAGCCACAAATTTGTATGCAAACTGTCATAGGAACTCTGGCATTAACTGCATTTTTCCTGCACTTTATACAGTGATGGTCTACAGCTGCTACAAGGCTTGCAGAAAAATATTATGTGGAAGTATTTGCCACCCAGATGCTTCAGTGCCTGAGCTGCAAACCTCTGTCCCTTCCATGCAGCCCTAAACCAGCCTCTGTTTGCCAAAACTCAGTTGTAAATGCAAGATATACTAAAGAAACATAGCAATGAAATGGGCAACTTGGCCAATAGCTTCATCAGAACCTGCATCACCCATGCAGCTTGTCACAGATTAGTACTGGATGCTCTTTGCATCATGTGACACTTACCTGGTCTTGTGGAAAGTGCCTTTACCCATGGCAGGGGTATTGGAATAGATGATCTTTGAGCTCCCTTCCAACTAAAAAAATTCTGTGTCTCTAGGACTGTAGAGAAATGTGCTTTACCAGCCCCTTTGCCTTGTGTGGTGGAGCTTATCTGCTGGGACCATTTTAGCTCTTGCTGTCTCTACATGGCATGACAGTGCTTTTGCCTTCCCTTGTGTGGCAAAGGTTTTTCTGCAGCGTGATACAACACCTCAGCCAAACAAACAAGGGAATATGCTACAAGATATACAAGGGGAGTCCCACCCAAAGCTAGTTTGCAACATTGGTTCTGAGGGTAATTTACAGGTTAGACTAAAGTACCAACTGGACAGATTTCTCTTATAATTTTTCTGACTTCTGGCTTGTTTGTTTCACTTTATTCAGCAAGATTACTTCTTACTTTATTTAGATTTTTTAAACAGTATCTGCACAATACTCTGATGAAACCTAAGTAATTATTGTTTCCTTTAATTCAAGTACCTGTGATAATTAACATAAATAGAAATTAATATATTCTCCCTGAATGAGAAAAATAAATGTTTATCGACAGGATGAGGAATGCCTGATGAATAATCTTTACTCCTACATCACTGATGAAGACAAGCATATCACTGTTGTTTATCTGAAGTCTTTTAAGCCTTTCATCTAGTGATAAAACACTGAGAGGTCTGTTCGTTATAAGGAATATCAAACATACATTTCTGATAATATCTGGAACCACTGGTAATAGCTGTTGTCCACAGTAGATATTGCATACAGGCATTTAATCCCCACCTCCAAGCCTTTCTTAACAGATGCTGTTAGTGTGGGCTCTCATAGCCCTGCAGTAATCATATTCGTTGTAATTGACCCACTCTCTTAGCTACAGCAAAAGCAAAAATCCTCAGATTTACCTTAGCTGTTACTTAAATTTACACACTGAACAATGTGAAATGTTTTTTCCAGAAAGGTGGTGTTACCAAAGGTAAAGAAATATGAGAATCTCTAATATTCAAGTGTCTACTGCCCATTTTCTTAATCTTTTGAATGAATGTTTGAACTTATTATACTAATAGAAGCCTGCCAGGTCTGGATTTATTGCTCTAAATCGGTGGAGTCATTGTCATTATTAGACCAGTTGCTAGTCAATACTTAAAAGCATTCATTAGCTGCAAATGACAGAAATGCTCGTACACTATAGATTTTTTTTATTGTTGTCCAGAATGCATGCTTCCTATTGAAGGGAATAATGAGAGAAGGATTAAGTGAGAGGTCAGTAAGGACTTTACCGATAAAGAGAACAATGCGGTAGGAATCCCTATGTTATTCCAGAGTATTTTCTTGTTTTCCTCATTTTTTGCTATGCATGCAAATTTGAAGACAACAGGAGTATTAGTAGTTTGCGTGTGTAACTGGTGCATCTGCCCTTGACAAGAGCCTGCATGTTGTAATTTGAAATGAATTTATTTCAGTGAAATATGTGAGTAACAACTGCTTTTCTGCTCTTGGATGGCCTGTTTTATTTGCAGTACAGAATTCACAAGCTACTTCTTGGTTCTGATATCCTTCAGGCTTGGTCCTTTTCTCAGCTGTGGATATTTGCTCTGATTCAGCATGTTAAGAGCTAAGGTACTGGGCAAGGTCTTCCCCTTGTATAGCTCCTGCCTGGGAACTGGACACCTAAATCCTTTAGGGTCCTTTGGAAACCTCAGCTGCAGTTCCTTCTGAAAGGAATAACAAAGAAGACAGACTTGTCAAAGGAACTGGCACCTAGTAGCATCTTTTGTTTTCAATGAGAGCTGCAGAGTAATAGGCCTCTATTAAAATATTTCTGTTCATTTCGCCTTCTAAGTGGGAGGCGAGTTTTTCAGAAATGCTGGCCAACAACTGCTATATAAAGACAATATCCTAGAATGACGGGTACTTTGACAGTGCACAACAGTTAAACAAAAACTGCTGAATTCATGTTATATCTGGAGGCAACTACATTAAAAGCGCTCTTCATCAGTTAAAGAGAGATGTTCCATTTTTCCACTCAACAGACTGACTGGTCTTCTTTCTACTTTAGACTTAATTCAAAAAAATGAAAGGTTCAGAAGAACACTTCTTCCAATACAACATTAATGTGATGACACAATAACCAAAATAATTATAGTCTGGAATATAATTTTCTTTTTAAGCAGTCTGAGTCTCCTAGAGAAGAGCCTGCTTAAGTCGGATCTTCAAAGGCAAATTTATTGCCACCAAAATAACAGTAGATGTTAAAAACAAACAAAAAAAAAAACCCAAAAACAACAATCTAAATGAATCTAAGCTTATTAGTGAAACGTTAAGTTTAAAAGATCTACACAATTTCCAGAGATCTTATAATTAACAAAGGAAACATTTGGAATGCATTGTATTTTCTGATTGTTAAAACTGTCATAATTCTATTAACAACTTTAAAAAGAAAATCATTAGAGAAAATATTGTCTCCTTGAAAATTTTCCTCCTTAATTAGCCTAGCTTTAACTCCTCTTTCGATAAAAGGCTTTTGCTTGCTATTTGATGACTGACAAGTAAGGACATTGCTCTGAAAAGATCTTCTTTTGCATGTAGTCAGCCATAAGTACTTTGGCTGTAGAATATTTTTCCCTGTAAGTTGGAGATTAATCCATTGTGTGTCTCCTTATGTGAGCAGATTTAACTTATGCAGACAATGCTATTGACTTCAAGAAATATGGTTTGGCAGACCAATCCTTAAAGATAGCTGGGTTAAAAGAATTAATTTTAAAGTATGGATATATGGTCAGCTTTGGATAAATGATTCTAACTGCATAAAGTAAAAGAAAACTGATAAGGGAAAATGCCTACAACCCTTATTCAGCAAAAGCTCCTGTTTAAATAATTAAAGCAGATTGTGCCCAATGTATAAATTTCTCTACAAGACCCTTTTTTTCCATGGAGAGTTGAAGTTTTGTTGAATCTTCTATTTCTAACTCTGAAGTCAATTTGTAGGAGGTGGTGTGTAAAAGCACTTTAGTAGGGAAAAGCAGCAATCTCAATGCATCAAAGTTAGGTGGTAGCGGGGTTATCACTCCGTGAAAATCACATAAACATTCCACATATGAAATATTATTCATCAGGGCAAAACCCTCCAAGGGTTTCAAAGATGACAATGGTGTCATGAAACCCTTTTTTGAAAGAGGAAAAATTTATTCCACTGCTAAGATTGATTCTGTCGCCGTGTAGCAGGCAGTGTGACGAGGCAGAGAATGAACATAATTGAGAAGAGAATTAGCAAACCTTAAATATCTGCTGCTGCAATATCATTACCCATAAACTTGCCCTTTTTCCACCCTCTTTTCCCCAAAGACTGACATCCCATAACTGCAGTGAAAAAGAATGTGTTCTTTCGAACAGCTAAATCAACAAGGTCTCACATGAGTAGTGTTGAGTGGTGTGGTTGAATGATTTCATGAAAAACTAATCAAGTATTCATCATTGAGATCAAACACTTCCCAAGTAATTATTATCAAAACCAATTTGATAAGACCTGAAGAAGTGGCATTGCTGATCTAATCAGAAGTAGAACAGAAATAGTTCTCTCAGCTTTTATAATGTTCAGGTATGAAAGCACAAAAATGTAATTGTATTTTATAATTAAAGATAAGAAAGCTGTCATACTGTAATCAATTATTTCAGATCAATCATAATTTTATTTCTTCTGGTTATTTTATAAGAACACTAATTTACAAATTGACTTTTTCATATATATATGTAATGTAATATGTGGAACAGAAATGCATTAGAAACTATCTAGTTTAAAGCTATTTCATTTTAAAAAGAAAGGATAATGTGACTATAATGACTAACAGAAGTGGTAAGTCCATATTTGCATTTTTCCCCATAATAGTGATTTCCTTTTATATTAAAATTTAAATGCCAAATATTTTTGAAAATTAAAATTATATTTGAAGTCTCAGCAAACTTCTATTTTTAAGGTGTCTTTACTGATTAAATTCTCAAGGATAATGTACAAATTTTAGCAATTTAAAAATATTTTGTGTGTTTCAAACCACCAAAGTAGAAATTGCAATACCCCAGTCAATTTCCAGGAATGTATTTATCTGGTCATTTTCAAGCAAGAGCCAAAACACATTTGAGATGGCGCAATACATCATAGTGCCATTACCCTGGTGGATTTTGACAATATAGAATTTCAAACGGATGATATGGGAAAAGAGAATCCCCATCCCAATAGGCTGATTTACTTAATAATACCAGGCTGGAATCCCTATGCCACTTGCATAAATCTTAATTGACCCTAATTTTAATGGCTTTATTAGTTTTAGTTCTAAGAGTATTTGATTTCTCAGAAATATTTTTCCATGTAGATTACTGAGTCATAACTGGGTGACAAAAGTTCCTAGAAAAGTGGCCTTTCTTCAGAGTTTCATTTCTTGGATGAGGATCTTAAAAACTCATTTCACAGATTATTTTGTGAATGTTTGAACTATTATGAGCATATGAATGTGACTGCGTTTTTTTTTGAAATTAATTGATGGGTAGAATGCCAGTATTTTAAAATAGCTTCCTAATATGTAAATAAAAGTCTGAATGAAAATGAACCATGCTACTTAAACTTAAATTCATCATTTTAATGGGGGTTTTTTGAAGGTTTATTCACACTGACTGTAGCCAGGTAAATAAGTCTTTTTACAGAGAGACTAATAAAAATTAATCAGATTGGAGGAATCTTGTCCAGCCTAAAAGTTAGTGTTACCTGCTGGGGAACTGCACTATTTCTACACTAATCTTAAAATTATAACAACAGCAATAGTTGTTTTCCCACAGGCTGATCAGCAGAAAAATCCTATGTATTCAATAGTCAGAAATTCCTATTATTTATTTTGTTTTCTTAGAAAGATTTTAGGGATCTCTGTAGAAAATAAGGGCCTAAATGTGGTTCAATTTTAGTTTAAGAATTTATTTTTAAGACTGCAAAATCAAAGGCAGGACATTTTGTTTCAGCAGCAAAACGATATTCTTTGTCAAAGGGAAATTCTCTACGGCTCTTAAAAAAAATTTCTGGGAAAGTTGTTTCACCACAGAAAGTGGCATCTTCTCATCACATAGTTTTTGCTGATTATCACTGATGACAAACGTCAGTGACTCATTCACTTGAAAGATAAATCAGGTTTATTCTTGCCAGCTTTATTCTTAACAGGAAAGTTTGACTCCCAGAAAGTTCTCCTGATACAAAGTGGTGCTCTCTTGTTTCATACAACTGGCATGACCATTTCTTACAGTCTGATCCAACAAAAACCATATTCTGGTTTTCAACACCACATAAAAAAAAAGAACTGCTACTTTCTGCAGTATTGTACAAAACAAATCCTTAGCTATCAAGGCTAATTAAATACTATGTAGTTATTTTAAGAAACCAAAGGATTTTTTACTTCATAGACTTGTCAGCTGCCTTGACTGTAAATGTACTCTATGAGAAGACCCACTTCTATAGTTTGAGCCCTAGATGATTTCTGGCTGCAGATTTATGCATTCCTTCACCTCTACAAGCAAGGATCACTGTGTGTGTTGAGGACCAGACACAAAGGCTAATATTTGTTTTTGAAACCATGAAATACTGGTATAATAAGGAAATGCTTTAAAAAGTGAAACAAAAGCAGTAAGCCTGAATTCTCCAAACTTCATTTGCAATGGGTAGCTCTTTATCTGCAGACAGTTGGTCAGGTTACTCGACTGGCTATGAGTACAATAACATGAAGTGACCCAATATTATTTTCTTAAAATTGCTTACTGCTTTCATGGTTGCACGTTGGACATCTGATGTCTCGAAGACTTCTGCCATTAATACATGAAAGAGAGCACATTATTACTTTCCTTCACTAGGAAACATTTTTTTATAATGTCCTCTTTTTCCCTAATTGTTGCCATACCTTTGATGATACCTTGCTTTCTCTAATGACTATAAATACAGTCATAATATTTTAGTCAAGCCCACAGTGAAAAGCCACACTGTACTGTTCACCAAAGTCCTTTTGAAAGACATCAGGTGACATGGAGTCTGTGTTGGCAGAAATAGAAAGGAGACCTAAGATGGTGTGTAGCCAGAAAACAGAACTTCACCTTAATACATTTATGGTCCTTTGGTATTTCTAAGAGCCCACTCAAGAGCTTCCCTAAGATTTACCAGCAGCACCTCTCTGCCCCGCCACAGTTAGAGCAACCATCAGTTTGTGGCATTCTAGCAAGACAGAGTCCTCCATATGTGACCAAGAGTATCTCCAATCAGAAATAGTTAGAAAGGATTCTGGCTCTAAGCAGCATATTGTATGTCACACTGTGTGCAAGAACTGCAGCCATGGGAAATACACAAATCCAGTAAGACATCTAGGAGTTTGTGCAGGTCATGCACATTGACATACTCTTTCACCTCTATTCAAAGGTTTCTGACCACAGGAAGGAGATCAGACCATTATTTGCTTTATCTGAACAAAGACATTTTTCTAAATATCAGTGGAAATTCTTGGGAAATCTCCCAGAACCTCTTTAACGCCATGGAAAGTAATGGTAAAATTCCTGTTGTGTTCGACAGAAGTAGTTCTTGGAAAGAAAAAAAGCTTGTGGCCCTTCTGTCTGCTTCACATCAAATTCCTATCAATTTTGTCTAATATCTTCAGCTGCAGCAGGAGAACTAGATGAGGTCTGGCAGAAAAGACTCTGCAGTAAATTCCTTCTGCCAAGCACTGCCTCTGTGAAACTCAACAAATCATGTCACTTGGCTGCCTGCTAATTGCCTTTTACTCTTCCTCTGCAGAGGACAGAACAACTATTCCTGTCTCCCACTTTTGCTTACTATGTTTGCCTAGATATCCTTTCTTTAGATGGCAAACTATTTTTGCGTTGTGTCAATGTGCTCAGGTTGAGTTAGATGCAGTAGTTTCTGGAGAGACTGGAGGTAGGTGCCTCAGCTAAACAACCCTCCAGACTACACAGACTCCATCAAATGCCACTGGAGATGTGTTAAGGAACTCTAGATGGCTTCTTGGTCTGACAGCTGTCAGATAGGATCTTCAAGAGATCCTTACCTTTCTTCAGTAGCAGCTGGAGATCAACTGACATACCTTATGGTACTTAAAATGGACAAGTTGCCTGTGAGGGAGACAGTTGCATCTAATTTTAGATCATTACTGACTAAAGTGGAGTGAAATGTAGCTTGTATGCTGAAAGCTACATGCAGATCTAACAGTAGGTGCCTGAATCTCGACCCAAAATTTTCTGTTGGTCTATCTTCAAGAGTCTGGGATTGATGTGAAGTTACAGAAGGTCAGTGGTCTCCAATAGGTCTGGTGTCACATCTTTTAGCTTCATGCAGAAGTCGTGGACATCACTGGACAATCTCAAAAGTCATATGATATATAAGTCTAGGAAATGGAATATGCTTTTTTTTGTGACACATTCCAAACCTGACATGTCAGCCATGGCATTCTGAAAAGTTAATTCCCTCCAGTGCTAGAATATTTTTGGCCCAGATTCATTGTCTGTACGTTTCGGTTTTTGATACAGTCCTATATGTTCAATGGAAATATTGTCAGGTCACTCTCTGAGGAAGACTGCAGTTGCTATTAGAGTAATTTTCTTCTTTTAAGTTAGACTTTTACACTTACCACATTATTTCCTGTAAATTATCTACAGAGTCAGATGCCTTTGGAACATACTCTAAGGAGAAATCGGGATTAATGTTCATAAATCTATGGGACCAGATGGGATCCATCCCAGGGTGATGAGGGAGCTGGCAGATGAGCTTGCAAAGCCACTCTCCATCATTTACCAGCAGTCCTGGCTCACTGGTGAAGTTCCAGATGGCTGGAAGCTGGCCAATGTGATGCCCATTCACAAAAAAGGATGCTGGTAATTATAGGCCAGTTAGCCTGACCTCAGTACCCGGCAAGGTTATGGAACAGTTTATATTGAGTGTCATCACGCAGCACTTATAGGATGGCCAGGGTATCAGACCCAGGCAGCATGGATTTAGGAGGGGCAGGTCGTGTTTGACCAACCGGATCTCCTTCTATGACCAGGTGACCCACCTGGTGGATGCAGGAAAGGCTGTGGATGTTATGTACCTGGATTTCAGCAAGGTCTTTGATACTGTCTCCCACAGCACACTCCTGGAAAAGCTGGCAGCCCATGGCTTGGACAGGAGAACTCTTTGCTGGGTTAGGAACTGGCTGGATGGCCAGGCCCAGAGGGTGGTGGTGGACAGTGCTGCATCCAGCTGGGGGCCAGTCACCAGTGGTGTCCCTCAGGGCTCTGTGCTGGTGCCAGTTCTGTTCAACATCTTTATTGAAAACATGGATGAGGGGATTCAGTCTTTCATCAGTAAATTTGCAGATGACACTAAGCTTGGAGATTGTGTTGATCTGAAGGTAGGAGGGCTCTGCAGAGAGACCTGGAATGCTTGGATGGATGGGCGGAGTCCAATAAGATGAAGTTTAATAAGTCCGAGTGCTGAGTCCTGCATTTTGGCCATAATAACCCCCTACAATGTTATAGGCTGGGCATGGTGTGGCTGGACAGTGCCCAGGCAGAAAGGGACCTGGGGGTCAACATGAGCCAGCAGTGTGCCCTGGTGGCCAAGAAGGCCAACGGCATCCTGGCCTGCATCAGGAATAGTGTGGCCAGCAGGAGCAGGGAGGTCATTCTTCCCTGTACTCAGCACTGGTGAGGCAGCACCTTGAGTGCTGTGTCCAGTTCTGGGCCCCTCAGTTTGGGAAAGACCTTGAGATGCTTGAGCACATCCAGAGGAGGCAATGAGGCTGGTGAGGGGCTTGGAACACAAGCCCTATGAGGAACGATTGAGGGAGCTGGGGTTGTTTAGCCTGGAGGAAAGGAGACTCAGTGGTGACCTTATTGCTCTCTACAACTTCCTGAAAGGTGGTTGTAGCCAGGTGGGGTTGTCTCTTTCTCCAGGCAGCAGCCGACAGAATGAGAAAGGATCACATAACAGTCTCAAGCTGCATCAAGGGAAATATAGGTTGGATATTAGGAAAAAGTTTTTATGGAAAGAGTGATGAAGTACTGGAATGGTCTGCCCAGGGAAATGGTGGAGTCACCACCTGTGGATGTGTTTAAAACAAGACTGGATGTGGCACTCAGTGCCATGGTTTAATTGAGGTGTTAGGGCTGGGTTGGACTTCATGGTCTTGAAGGTCTCTTATAAACTAGTGATTCTGTGGTTCTGTGATTCTATGATGATTCCCTGGTTTAACATGGTTCTTACTAACAAGTAAAGACAAAAAACCTGACAAAAATGTATTTTCCTTACATTTCCTGAATTCCATTAAATTAGAAAATCAAATTAATGTGTCGGCATGCCTGCTGGTGGTTTGTTGATATGGCAAAATGTTAACTTTTGGGTATAGGCTTGAAGAGCATTTTTGAGCAAATATCTGTGTGAAGTCACTAAAATATCTGGATACAATGAAAAGAACACACATACAGAGAGCCCTTGTCCTTACTCAAAAATAAACATAATCCTCCTCAATGCTTCAGTTCAGTCTTAAACACGTTACAAGTACTGCTGAGCATGGACCTTCTACTCATCACTAATACTAAATGCTGTTTTTGACCTTCAGTTGTTTTAAAAAAATGTAGTTATGATATAGTACCTGTGTTTTCTTAACATAGCTGCCAAAGCACTGCTCTTCTTTGCAGTCAGGCCGCATTACTAAGAACATATAAAGATGAACTTGGTCTATAGGGAAGAACTACAAGCGAAGGCAAGGCAAACAATGCAGAGAAGATTTGAGATTGCAAGAATGAATTTGTGGGATGAGTAAAGAAGGCTCTGGAAGAAAATCGTGAAAGAGGTGAAAAAGAAGCAAAATAATAGAAAAATAACAGCACTCCCTAAAGGAGGCAGAGATGGGAAAATGGTTTTGGAGAAAATGTAAAGTGAAATGGTGAAAAGACAGCTGCAAAAGACAAAGCAGATGAGGAACAGATCAAAAAATTCCTCTGAGAGGAGTGTAGGTAGAGAGAAGAAAGAAAAAAATGTCTTTATATGAGACACTTTTCCTAGTAAATAGAGTTGGTTAATGCTTTTCATACTCAAGAAACCTTTTTTTTTTTTTTGGTAAGCATTGTAGGCATTATCTTTTGTTTCCTCAAAACCTGAGACTTGACTGAAATCTGTATGCAAATGGCATAGGTTTTATATCAAATCATATTGCCTGGTATTACAAATATATCTGACTGACTTAAAATACAGTTTCAAAAAACAATTGTTACTTAAGCTTTTCAACAAAACTGTTTTAAAATTACTGTTAAAGCCACAGTGAAAGCACCACTAACAAACAGCACAGTAAGTTTAGTTGACATATGTTTGTTCAGAACTCAATTAAATGGAAATAAGTTTCAATTTTTATTGTTTAACTTTTCCTTCCAAAAGTTATGGGTAATGCAGCCTATTACTCCCTAGCTCGCAGAAATACTGGTAGTTTCCCATATGTTTTCTATCGCATTACAGAAGAAACTGTTTGCCTTCTTTCTTGGAAAGGAGAAGGCAGAAGGAACTGCTTGCTAATGGCCCATCAATTTTCTCTAAAACATAGATAGGATAGATGGATAGTGAATAGATAAATAAGTAGACTCAGCATAATCACATGACTCCAGTAGCAGAACCTTTAACTTCTGCACCCTTTTCAGACCACAGCTTGGTCATGCTAACAATAGTTTGACTTTCATTAAGAGCATATCGATGATACTGGCCCATTTAGGTACCACTAGATATTGCTGAAGAAACCTACTTTTTCTCAAACAAAAGAAATGCAAAGCTTGAGGATTTTTAAGATTACATGGATGTAGAAAAACATTGTGCATCAAACTATTTTTGCCTCTTTTCCTTAAGACCATAAACATTCAGAAGAATCCATAATATCTGTGTGTGGAATAAGGGCAGAAGTAGCAAATTTCCGGCAGAAATCTAGACCTGCATAGTACTCAGCATGTAAGGAAGAGTTTTCTGAGTATTAGCCTTTCGTTAATCAGAATTTCAGGGTATTATCTGGATTTTTGGCCTCTGTTTTGGCTCATGTGTAACACTGCTGTGCCCCTGTGGGTGAGAAAATATCAGGAGACAAGAGCCTGGCCTACAAAAGCTCTGTGAAACTTGCAGCCTCAATGGGACATTGAGTGTCCTATGTCCAATGAGCCTGCTGTTAAGATACTTAAAATCACCAATAAATGCATTAATTTATTTTGTTTTATGGACAATTTTAGCATGTTTTAGCCTGGCATTTAAACATCTAAACCTAGCCATTATGGTCCAGTATGTATAACATTGTCCAGTTACCCACCTGACACAGATTTTAATATGCTTTTCTAAGCACCTCGATGACCTGAGTACTGTAAGGAGGTGGTTCTGGAATCAGAGATCTCATGCCAAACAATGGGAAGGCAGTGCACACATGAAACCAAACACAGCTCAAATAAGGATGCAACTGCACACAGATGAATGCAATGGACGTACATTACATCTCCCATGGAGCAGTGCCCCCTTTGCTGAATGATTAAGAGCTCTGTTCTAGTGCATGGAGATAAGCCTGATACTGCTGTTGTTACCCTTCACATGTAATTTAATGCTGGCACAGGTTTTTCTAAATATTAATTGGAAAAATACGTAGCCTGAAAGAATATAAATAAATCAGATTTATCACATAGTATAGCACAAAGACTTCAATTTAAGTGCAGCAGAGTTAACCAGCTCTGATGATCTTTTTTATACATCTGTAAGATTACTAATAGCAAAATGAAGCCCCAGACTCACTCCTTTGTGGAAGGGAAATCAGCTGAGAACCTGTTCCTAGTGTAAGCCTGGTGCACTAATTGTGAATCATTTTGAGAAGCTGCTCATTGACAGCTTCATGCTGGGAAGTCTAAATTACTCTGTCCCACTTTTCTCAGAGGGAGAGAATCATTTGTGTAGGTCTTTCTACAGCTTGAATCCCAGCCTCCACAAAACGAGATGTGCTAAGTAAGGCAGCAGCATTTAGGGGCCTAATGAATGTGCATACACAAGTATGAAGACACACTTGTAAGCTGGTGCTGGTAAGGAAGAGTACATTATTCAATGTATCCTCTTTGAAAAAAATCAATAAAATTCATATACAGTATGCTCATTGTAAAACGACATGTGCTGCATTTAATACTCACTGACGTGACACTTAACAAACAGTCTTGAACTGAGATCTATTTGCATTTGATTTCTGTCGCAGCTTGACAAAAAAGTCTGTTGCTTTCATCTGCTTTTTCTTTTTAACACTTCTAACCAAAGATGCATAGGTGTACCTTGCAGGCAGAATAAAAAACAAAGTGCCCTCTGAAGGGGTCTCAAACCCTTTTACTAAATGTTTATAATATGCCCCAATGTTCAATCACTTGCTCAGCCCAGCAGAAATAGTAAAGAATATTTTTAATAGCTACTGAATATATGGTGAGTTTTAATTAAATATACATGTACAAGAGGGCAGGAAATACAGAATTGTCCTAGCCTTGAATGAGGAAACAGTCTTCTGGTAGAATCTCACAGAACATTGCAGTGGGGGAGAGAAAGGATCACACAACAAGAACAGAAGGAAGCCTAAAAGACTAAAAGAGACAGGTTGTACAAGGAGATTTGAGATTTTCTGAACTCACCCTGTGACCAATCCCACACATCTCAGGCATAAAAATAGGAAGTTTTCCCATATAGCAATGTCTTTTATGGACCTACAGTAGATCCACAGTACATTGTATGAGGGCAAACACTTCTAATAGACTCTAACATGTCTGTGGGAATAAGATCAAAGATTTGACCCTTAGGTTTTGTGATTAATATTTAAGTCATGAATGTTTCCATAATTCTGGTGACTCAGAAAAATGTGAAATGTTTAAAGCACCTGCATTAATTTCTCTCTTGCCAAGGTGCAGTCACAATAGATACATCACAGGAACCCAATTTATGTAGGAACTTTATTTTCACCTACTTATTTCCAGATATACCATCACTTTGGTTGAAGTGTGTGTCCTGATCCCTTTTCCTCTTTTGCTCAGCAGGAGTCCTGCCATTTCCTTGGGATGTGAACCTTTCAGGTAGTCTCTGATGACTCAGAATATGTACTGATCACGCGTAATTCCTCTCCAAGCACAGTTCAAGAACAGTTTAATTGAATCCTCAGTGAAAATACCAGGGAGAAGTAACATTTGTGCCCTCCACATGATGACATTGTTACTGCAGCAGTTACTCAGAAAATGAAATCCTGACTTCCAGCTATCGCTCATTTTGATGGGGTTACCATTCAATAGCTCCTAACACCCAGAAAACCACTCCTGTCAGGCTAGCAGTGCATAGAGTACGTGTCTAAAACCAGCCCTCTCTAGGCTGCAGCATCAGGACTGCACAAACCTCCAGTCCCTCTGGTTAGGCGGGTCACTGTTTCCTTCTCCTTTTCCAAATACCTTTCCTTAAGATCTGGAAATGTCATAGGAATGATTGATACAGCCCTGATTCAGATAGTATATTCCAAAACAGAAATAGGTTTCCAGAATAACTGAAAGGAGGGATAAAGGATGTAATCAGAGAATGAATAGCTGTGATTTCAAATCCTTTATGGCAGCTCTGGGAACTACCAACCTCTGAATGATCTTCCTGCACTAGCATGATAATATGTCAGTTATCGGAAAAAATGAGAGAGAGAGAGAGGGAGAGAGGGAGAGAGAGAATGATGGGTCATTTCTGCATGGAAAAGTGGAGTCTCTGAGGGAACTTAATCACAGTGTAACAGTACTTACAGGATGGTTGCAAAGAAGACATAGTGTCTCTTCACAAGGAGCCACATGGAGCAGGCAAGGGGCAGTGGGTACAAATTGCACTGGGTAAAAATTTCATCTTGACATAACAAAGAAATGTTTAAAGTAAGACCAGTCAGTTGCTGGAATAGCATTTCCAGGGATGTGGTAGAGTCCTCATCACTGCAAGTTTTCATGATGGAATGGCACAAGCTGCTAGACAATGCCATCTAATCTCCCTTTCCCAGGGAAATTTGGACCAGATTATCTTTGGAAGTTCCCCAGAAAGTAGGCTGTTCTATGATTATATGCCTGTTTATGTCTCCTGTGTTCATACTCTAGCCATGTTCACTGGATTTAGTTACCTGGCTCCTGATTTGGGTCACACGTGATAGGAAATGCAATTTTCCATTCTAAATATCATGGCAGTAGAAAGAAGACAGACTCTTTGAAGACAAGGAAAATGGTAAAAAATAAGGAATCTGGAAGGCCAGTTGTCATCTGGAATTTTTGGACTGCAAATCTGACCTTAAGTCCTTCTTTGAATGAGCTTTTGTCTCTTTGATATAGAGACTTACCTTCGAACATCAGCCCATTAGCCCTCCCATTAAAATCTTAGAAAGTGTCTGGTTGGTTCTTGATCCCAATTCCTAGTTTTGCCAGTGGAAATATTTCCAGAATAGAGACTGCAGAGCCAGACTGCTAATTTGAAGAGATAGAAAAGAGTATTCATTTTAACAGGAACCTGTTCCATCTCGTCACAGAAAATGGGACTCCATATGTACAGTAACTGAATTATTAAGTGGACAGATTATTTGCCTGAGGACATATTTATTTGGCCTAGAAAAAAATCTGTGCATTGTGTTACACTAGATGAGTTCTGGCTAATATAAATACCTGCTACAGATTCCCCACCCTTTTTTTTTAGCTTGGATTTTAATGTTTATTGCTCTAAACATAGACACATGCTGTAAAGATTCATGAAAACACTTGGAAGTCTCTTTCTGCCTGGTTTATCCCATCAAAGAATGGGGCTCATGTTTGACATGCCTCCTGGGCTCTGGCTCCCCACAAATTCATGAGTTTAAACATGTGGCCATACCAGCTGGGGACTGTGGGACCGGCCATGAACATTAGGCTGGGCACAGGTTT
>VYZP01032345.1:0-17675 GCA_013400635.1 Hypocryptadius cinnamomeus
AAGGAAGGAAGGAAAAAAGGAAGGAAAAAAGAAGAAAAGAGATGGGAAAACAAGATGGAAAAAAGGGAAAGAGAAGCACTTGGAAGTGCTCCCGTTCTCGCGGCTGATCAGATCCTGGGCCTTTCATCTCCGGAGCAATTCCAGGTGCTCTGCCACATCCCGGCTGCCAGGAGCACCCACGGCAGCGGCACCATCCTCCCGCAGACATCAAAGGCTCCAGGAGAATTCATTTCTTTCAGGAGCCTTTTCCTCTCTCTCCCCAAGGCACACGTGACCACAGGAACAGCGATTCCGGGCTGAATTATGATTTTTGCTGTGTGGGAGGTGTTGTTTTTCTGGAGGAGTCCAAGTGGTAACAAAGTGGAGCCCATTCCTCTGGAGAAAGGGTGCAGGTTGTGTCCCTGGAGAGGAATAAATGTTATTAAAGGGCTTTTTGAGTGTGGTTGCAAAGGTTGAGGGCTCAGATTCCTTCTGAGAGCAATAAACTGCAGAACAACAGCCCCTTGTGCAATCTCCCTGAAAATAAGGGAGGCTGTAAAAATCCTGGGAGGAAATAAGTCATGATAATAATAATAATAATAAAAATAAAAAATAAAAATGATGCCCCTCCTTCGGCAGCTCGTTCTGAACGCATTAATTACATAATTACACTGAAAAAAAAGGAGTCACGAATGGAGGATTTCAGCAGAATCCACATCAAGTGATGCAATCCCAGGCTGGGAGCAGCGCTTGCTGCTCTCCAGAGGGAATTCCTGGGGATAACTCGGGATAATTTCTGCCGCTCTGAGCCCCCGGCATCGCCCCCAGCCCCTCTCCTCCACCTCCCACCATCTCCAGGTTCCAAAGCTCGGGGAACCCTGGGGAAAAAAAAAAAACAACCTCATTTCCTTCAGTTCAGATGGAGCCGGAATTCTGTCCGCCAGGACTGGCATTTGGGATTGTTTATTTTTTTGGTTTTTTTGTTGTTTTATCCCCACCTAAACCCACATCTGGATGTGCCCAGGGCCGTTTTACACCCTTTTAGTGGCGATTGCAGCCGCACAAAGGGGACAGGATGGGGACACAAACACCCCCTGCCACCCTGCTGGGGCTCCGCAGCTGTGCCCAGCTGTGCCCAGCTGTGCCCGCCCCGACTTCCCACCCCTGCAGCTGGAAAACTCCCAGAAGGAGCCCGGAAAATTCCCTGTTGCCCCTCTGGGAGGTGGGAAAAGATCCCGAATCTCAAAATTGGGAGTTTTGGGAGATATCAGGAAATGGGGGGCAGGGTGGGGAGCGCTGCTGAGCACAGCCTCCCCCCCACCCCGAGGCTTTTCTTCCTCTAAGCCGCTTTTCTGCAGCCCAGCCCGTATTTTACATCTCTTTTCCATCTATTTTATCCCCCGTGCGAGGTCCGCGGGAGATGCCAAGGGAACGAACGCCAGGAGTGGCGAATCCCGGGATGGCAGCTTTGATCCACTTTGTGCCCTTGCGGCTGGAATTGCAATCATTTCACTCTCCCCTCCTGCAATTCCTCCCTCGGAGCTACCCCGGCTTGGGATAATTCGGGTTTTCCCAGCTTGTGCTGGGAAGTGAAAGCCTTTAAACAACCTCTGGATGGAGAGCTGGGATTTTCCTTCTTAGGGCTTTGTGTGCAAAGTCCCTGTGATTCCTCTCTGGCCATGGCCTATATATTTAATCTTGATCCCTTAAAAAAAAAAAAAACCCTCGCGTTCATACATGTTTTTAAACAAAAACAGCTTAAAAGCTTTGAGTTCTGGTGGTGTGAGACGGGTTATTCATGCCGATATCGGGGCTGAGGAGGCGAGGCAGGGGACAGAGCAGGGGACAAACGCTGGTGGCCGTCCCTGCCCGCTCCCTTTGATCCTAAACCCCGTTTTATTGCATCCAGCCCGCTCAAAATTGGGAAACGCCGCTGAAAAGCTTTGCAGCCCAAGGGGGGAAGAGGCTCATAAAAGGTCCCGGGGGGCTGAGCGGGGTTTGTGTCGCTGTCCCCGAGCCCCTCCCTGGCGCTGTTTGCTCGCCCATTGTTGGGGACAGCTGGGGCTGCTCAGCCTCTCCAGCGCTGTTTGCCCAGGGATTGGGCTCTAATCCCCCGGGATTTCCCCGGCCTTGATCCCATCCATCACCCCGGGATGTGTCACAGGGAATGCTGCGGCAGAAATGAAGACATTAAGGGCTGGCAGCTCGCGAGGAGGGTTTTTGTTGTTTTGGTTTCTTTTTTTTCGGGGAACAAATTACAGCGCAGCCTCCAGCCCCGAGCATCCCCGGCAAACCTCCCGTGGCCTCTTTTGTCCCCGCGGAGTTTCCAGCTCTAATCAGCTGAAATTAATTAGCAGGGGTCATGTGGCCGCCAAAATCCCTCCTCCAAACAAGCCCAGGGCCGGGAAGGGGTTCGGGGGAAGTTTTTGTGTACTGATCTGTCCCATCCCTGCTGAGCTCTGCTTCTCCCATCCCTCCAGTGCCAGCTGGAATAATTCCCAACAGCACCAGAGCAGGGAAAATCCCCAGGGATGGCTCCAGCTCGGCCATCTCCCAAAATCTTATCCAAAATCTGGATATTTCCAAAGCTCTGCGGTCGAGGCCGGGTCTCACGGGCCAGAGGCTCTTCCAGCTTTTATTTAGATCTGATATTGGTTAAAAAAAATCATGGAAAGGGCTGTAAACATCGGGAGTGGGCAGTGGGGGGGCCCCAAATCCCTGGAATTGTTCGGGAATCGCGTGGATGCGGCTCGAGGACATCACAGGGTTGGGCCTCGGCCTCGAGGCCTTTTCCAACCTTTACAATTCCAGGATTCCCCGATTCCAGGGATCCACACCCGTGCCCCAAGGGGTGCCTAAAGCCTCCCTCATTCCTGAGTTCCTCCCTGGATTCCAGGAGCTCCCAGGCCGGGAGCATTCGGAACCAAATCCCAGCAAACCCAGCAGCTCTGGGGGCTCCTCCAGCTGAAAGGGGAGATATTTCCAAGAAAATTCCTGTCTGCACTAATTAACTCCTCTTCATCCCGCCCGCTGCTGTTAAGGACATCCTTTTGAGGGCTGGGAAGGAATCTCTCCCCGTTAGAAATGGAGATTTTGGTGGTTTTGGGGTTTTTTTTTTTTTTGCTCTTTTTCACGAAGAAGCAAATGGGCTTTAATTTCTTTTCTCCCCTCCTTTCCTCCTTCCCCGCCCTTGGAAATTCTCCTAAAAGGAAATTGCGGCGGCGTAGACAAAACCCCCTTTTGGAAGGTTTTTGCCCCGGTTTTGTCTCTGTCGGTGCTGAGAGCTGAGGAGGAGCCGGCACACAGAATAGCCCAGCTGATTGAGACAGATGTTCCCTTCTTCTGCAAGTGCCAAAAACTCTGCCCGAGCACGGATCTGCTGACTTTCCCTTCCCTGGAAAACATCTTGAAAAGGCGGCGGGGATGAAAAGAGGGAGCGGAGCCGCGTCCTGCCCGGATTTTCCACAGCCCAGGGTCCCTTTCACGGGGTCCTGCTCCTTTGGGGACAGAGAAAAGGGGCTGAGCCTCAGCCCTGCGTGTGCAGGAGGCAGAAAATAGAGTCAATTACAGCGCTGTGAGGCGGCCCTGGGCAGAAAATCTCCTGCCACGCCTGGCACTGATGTTGTTCTTCATTATCGGAGGGGTTAAATCCCAGCACAATTCCAGCTGCTCCCAGTGCAGAGCTGAAAATCTCTCCCCGGAGGTGGTGGAGGTGGGGATGGGATGTTCTGGCGGGGTTTTAAGTGAGGGATTTTGGTTGGCACTCAATAAAAATGTCCCCATGAGGTGGGGTGATGGTGGCATCGTCCCCTCCGTGTGCCTGGCACAGCTTCCCGAGGGATTCAGCCTCTGCTGGGCGAGCTCCTGATGGCTCATTCCTCCTCGAGTGGGTGCTGCTGCTGCTTCCAGAGCTTGGAAAAGCCCAAATGCAGCTAGGAGCAGGGGAGTGATGGATCCTAAGGGACACAGCAGCATAAAAAACTCACGGAAATCCTTTTATCCCTCAGGTTTTCCCAGAAATCCTTTTATCCCTCAGGTTTTCCCGCAGAGCAGGTAAACCCATCCTGCTCTGCCACCCAAACCCCCTCCTCTGCCATCCCCGACATCTCCCAGCCCCTCTGAGTTTCCCTTCATCTCTCCTCTGTTCCCATACCTGGGGAAAAGGAGGGAGGAGGAAAAGCCATCCCCGCTATTTGCTTTTCTTTGAGCAGATTTGTCATTTTGCCATCTGCAGGCGAGCGTGCTCCCCCACAATGGGGTTTGTTTGACTTCCCTGCTAAAAGGATCCCTGGGTTTTTTTTGGGTTTTTTTTCTTTTTTTCCAGGCCCTGTCCACGGCTTTCCCCCGCCTCATTCCTTTCACTGGGGCTGTTGATGAGCTTGGCCTAATCAGATTAACTCAACCCAGACACAGCAGTGGCAGTTTATTCTCTTTTAAAAGGACTCCACGGCTTCCTACAAACTTTTTGTAAACTCTTCATCTCCGGCTCAGCTCCTTTGTGAGCTCGATCCAATGGGGCCTTTGAGAGCCCCGCACTGGCTGCAGCGAGGAGCTGTTAGAATGGGTCACTAATCCAGAAGAGGGGAGAAATTCCTTTAAAGCCGCGCACTGAGGCATTGGGAGCACCCGCGGGAAGAGGGAGCGGGGATTCCCGAAGAGCCGGGACATTCCATTCCAGGCCTGAGATGGAATTTTCGGGGAAAGCCCGGCTCGTTTGCGCACCTGGATGAGTCCCTGGGTGCTGGGACACACTCTGGGTCTGTCCTTTGCTCCTTCCCATCAAACAACCCTCGGGAGGACCAAGNACCTGGGACAGTGGGAAGTGTCCCTGCCCATGGGACATGGGAATGGGAAGAGCTTTAAGGTCCCTTCCAACCCAAATCATTCCATGAACTTCCATTCCCTCGGTTTCCCATTCCTCCACAGGCATTCCTCCTTGTAAAAAAAATCACATTATTAAAGTTCCTTCTCTGTGCATCATTCCAGACCTTTTCCCCCCAGGATTTCCCCTTCCGTGGCCGCCGTGACTTTGTGATCGGCACCTCAGGGCGGGCTCATTGTGGGGAGGATTTCATGTGGTTCGGGGCAGTTTCCACCTCTTTAGAGCCTCACAGAGCAGATTAACGTGGTGACTTCATCCCCCTGCCATTGTCCCCCGCGGCTCCCAGGCACTCCGGGCCTTTGATAAAACTTGCCCCAGTCAGAACCGAGCAAAGAAAACCCCACAAAGCGCACAAAGAGCGCAACAACTCCCTGAAAAATCCCCCATTGTCTTCCCGGCAAAAAGATGCTCATTTTTCATGGTATCAGCTTTATATTAAAAATTCAATGGGATGGCAAAAAGAGTTGTCTTCGCGGGGAAGGGACGGACAGGACACCCAGCCTGGGCCACCTCCCCGCGGCGGTGACAGCGCTGTCCCTCCCTGGCTCGGGGCTCTGCTGGGGACAATGGCACTCGGCTTCTCCTGGAGCTTTTGCTCTCCGGGGCTTGGAACCTGAATGCCCCAAACGCCCTCTGAGCGGGGAAAATGTTGATTTTTGTTCCTGTTTTTCTTTCTGAAGGGATGATGAGTGAACGCTGTTGGAAAATAAAATGGGAATAACCGAGTGGAGGGTTTGGATTTGGATTTTGAACTCGATGGTTTGTTCTTAAACTGAGCTTAACGTGGCTCTAAGGGAGGTTGTGGAGTGTGGGAGGAAGGAAAATGGGCACATCCAGACAGAAGTGGCCAAAATCCCGGCACAGTTTAACCTGTGAGGTCCCAAAAAGCTGCCCATGGAGTGGTGACATCAACCCAGCAGCCCCCACACCCTTTCCCCAGCAGGGATGGTGATTCCTGCTTCCCTGAGCAGCCTGAAAAGGGAATTACTGCCACTGTGGAGGGGCTTTTCTAGCATGGAAAATTCAAGCAGCCCCTCTGGAGAACTCCAGGACCATTCAGCCAGCTCAAGGGGACACGGAATTCTCAATTTTCCAGGCTCTTCCCAACTGTCCCAGCAGCTGCTTGGTCACTCCTGGGCTGGGATGTGACCCTGGATCCACAGCCTGGTTCTTCCCCCCAAGTTTGAACAACTGGAAACCTTTTGTTAAAAAAAAATAAAAATAAAAACAAACAGGGAAAGAAAGGAAATTGGGGCTTGGGAAAGCCAGGATTTGTCCCGACCTCATTATATGCTAATTGGGATTTTAACAAGGATTGCCCAGTGCCGAGCAGGTGGCCGGTGACAACTGGTGACAACGTGGCTGTGACTGGGGAGGGAGTGGTGACATCAGGAGAGGCTGGGAATGCGCCGGGCTCCTCCCGGCTGAGCTCTGCCTGCCCGTCTGGCGCTCCATGAATAATTAATCAATTAATGAGACACCTCTGTGCTGCACGTTCAGCACGGGGGGAGCCGGAATTAAACCTGGAGCTGGGCAAAAAAACGGGAGCTGGAATGGGGCGGGGAGCCCTGGCAGCTTTGGGGAACATTTTGGGATTAAACCCCAGAAGTGGGGTCAGGATGGGTATTTGGGATCGGGATATGTGGAAACCACGGCCATGGAGACACTCGTGGAGCTGGGAGGGGAATGAGCAGGAGATGGAAGGGAAATGCAGCAGGAATTGGATGGGAAATGCAGCAGGAATTGGATGGGAAATGCAGCAGGAATTGGATGGGAAATGCAGCAGGAGATGGAAGGGAAATGCAGCAGGAGATGGACTGGAAATCCAGCAGGAATTGAATGGGAAATGCAGCAGGAATTGGATGGGAAATGCAGCAGGAGATGGAAGGGAAATGCAGCAGGAATTGAATGGGAAATGCAGCAGGAATTGGATGGGAAATGCAGCAGGAGATGGATGGGAAATGCAGCAGGAATTGGATGGGAAATGCAGCAGGAGATGGAAGGGAAATGCAGCAGGAATTGAATGGGAAATGCAGCAGGAATTGGATGGGAAATGCAGCAGGAGATGGATGGGAAATGCAGCAGGAATTGGATGGGAAATGCAGCAGGAGATGGAAGGGAAATGCAGCAGGAATTGAATGGGAAATGCAGCAGGAATTGGATGGGAAATGCAGCAGGAGATGGATGGGAAATGCAGCAGGAATTGGATGGGAAATGCAGCAGGAGATGGAAGGGAAATGCAGCAGGAATTGAATGGGAAATGCAGCAGGAATTGGATGGGAAATGCAGCAGGAGATGGATGGGAAATGCAGCAGGAATTGGATGGGAAATGCAGCAGGAGATGGAAGGGAAATGCAGCAGGAATTGAATGGGAAATGCAGCAGGAATTGGATGGGAAATGCAGCAGGAGATGGATGGGAAATGCAGCAGGAATTGGATGGGAAATGCAGCAGGAGATGGAAGGGAAATGCAGCAGGAATTGAATGGGAAATGCAGCAGGAAATGGATAGGAAATGCAGCAGGAGATGGACTGGAAATGCAGCAGGAATTGGATGGGAAATGCAGCAGGAGATGGACTGGAAATGCAGCAGGAGATGGAAGGGAAATGCAGCAGGAGATGGAAGAGAAATGCAGCAGGAAATGTATGGAAAATGCAGCAGGAAATTGATGGGAAATGCAGCAGGAGATGGGTGGGAAATGGATGGGAAATGTGGAAGAGCACGTGGGGAGAAGAAGGAACATCTCCCGGCACTTCCATCCCCTCCGAGCTCCCCGCAGGCATCTCCTCCCCTGGAGCCGCCCAACACGGAAAAATCCCGGCTCAGGCACCCGAGGTCTGGCCGATCTCCAACCACAAACCCCCAGCTCCTTCCCGGGATGCTCCAAGCGCTCCCTGGAGCCGGCAGCGATCCAAGATTCTGCTCCAGCAGCGCCTGGGAGCTCCCAGCAGCTCAGCAGCCACTCCTGGATGGAGAAGGCAGCTGGGCTCCAGGGAATCGGGTGGCATCGGGAATTCCAGCCAGCCTGGAGCTCCAAACAGAGCCGGGGGAGGCTGCAGGCTTTGCCCGGGGGGGTGTGAAATCCTCCATCCTCTCCCAACGTGCCGGGCATTTCAACACCCCCTCCCCGGGTCTCTGCTGCCTGCCAGGGGGAGAAAGGGTTTAATGAAAAATTTAAAGGCCGGCATCTTAAAATAAATTCCAATCCCGGCTGAAATTTCACAGCGGCTGCTAAATGTCTCTCTCTCTTTCTCTCTCCCGCTCCAGGACTTGGGAGAGGGGAGAGAAACAATTGCTTCCCTTCCAAGGGGGGAAAAATGGGCAGTGCTGGGCTGGGGGGACCCGGAGCCGGCTGGTCCAGAGGGGTGGGAGGTGATGGATGTAATTAAAAGCCCCGGGGGAGGGAGAAAGGGAGGAGGGAGAGACGGGAGAACAATAAATGGACGCCGCTTATCTCGCGGCTGAGAGCTGATCTTCCTGGACGTGGAACATATGGGATTTTCAATAATGGATAAACGCTTCCAAGGGGACCTGCAAATGTGAGCTTTTAACGAGCTGGGAGGGGGCTGTGCCTGAATGCCCCCGAATTCACCTTTTCCCTGCTGCCCCAGCAGTGCCCAGGTCCTGGCACAGCTGGCACAGCCCCCGAGGGCTCCAGAGGGAAAATAAAATTCCCCCAAGCTGGATTTGGGCCAGGCCAGCAGGGCCAGCTCCCCTCCTGTGCTGGGGGGCCTTTAATTCCCGTGGAATTCCCAAAGCCCCTCGGGGTCACCAGGACATTTCCAGTCCCACACAGCGGGTTTGGCAGCCCAGGGGCCCTCCAGAGCTCGGGATTGTGCCTCTTTCCCAGGTGATCCCTCTGGAAAATGGATGGGATTGGGAAATGGCATTGGGAAATGGGATTATCCCACCAGCAGGGCTCAGGTTTTGCCGAGCCCCAGAGGTGACAATCGGGAGGAAATGTCCTGGCAAATATCCTGGCACTGCCCTTCCTGCTGCTCCGGGAGCTCTCCAGACCAGCCCCAGACATCCGTGGGCACCAGGGGAACTCTCATCCCAGAAAAAAACCGGCTCAGTCTCCCAAACCTGAGCAGCTGGAGCCTGGAATTCCATCAAAGCCATTCCCAGATCTCAAACCGGGCAATGCCTGAGGAGCAGAGGGAGCTCCCGGCTCCACTGACTCCTCCAATGGAGCCCAGGGAACCTGGAGACCCCTGGGGGCTTTTCCACGGATGGGATTCCATTTAAACCCCAGGATTTTCTCATTCCCTCCCAGAGGAAGCTGTGCCCACCCAGCAGAACCCCTGGGAGCGGGCAGAGGGGGAAGGGAATTCGGGGAGGGTTTCCCTCCCTTCCCACAGGGAAGATCCCACCCAAATCCTCGATCACAGGGGATGACCCAGCTGCTTTTCCCTTGGAATTGCAAAAATTTGTGGATTCCAGCTGAGGCCAGAGGAGGAGGCAGCCGGGTGGGGGGTGGGAGCGGGCACAGGGTGGGCACAGGGTGGGTTTGGGCACCCTCCATCCCCACTGCTGGCACCTCTGGAAGAAAATTCACATTTTAATCATCTGGGGCAAGGCCAGGAGAGCGAAGGGGGAGGGGGCAGTGCCCAGTTCCTCTGCAGAGGGTTAAAGCAAATCCACTTTGGAGCTCAGCTTTGAGCTGGCACAAATCCCCAAAGCCCCCACGCTCCCTTTTCATGCCCTGATCTCCTTGCGTGCCGGTGCCTGGGATTGTTGGACATTTGTGCCTCTCCTGCATCCCCTGGTGCCCGCCCAGGGCTCGCTCTCACTGCCCTGGCCTGAGTTCGGTGGTTGGGGTGGTTTTTGTGGGGTCAGCCTCGTGTCTGACAGTCCCTGGGGAAGGAAAAGCGTGCTGGAGCTCATCCAGGGTTTATCTGGTGGGTTTAAATCTGGAGAGCTCCTGAGCTGGGCTTGGGGAATTCTGGAGCTCATCCCACGTGGATTTAACTTGGAGAGCTCCCAAACTGGGCTTGGGGAACTCTGGGGCTCATCCTACGAGGATTTAAGGCTGGAGAACTCCTGAGCTGAGCTTGGGGAACTCTGGGGCTCATCCCATGAGGATTTAATTGAAGAGCTCCTGAACTGGGCTTGGGGAACTGTGGAGCTCATCCCATGAGGATTTAAATCTAAAGAGCTCCTGAGCTGAGCTTGGGGAATTCTGGAGCTCATCCCATGAGCATTTAAATCTGGAGAGCTCCCAAACTGAGCTTGGAGACCTCTGGAGCTCATCCCATGAGGATTTAATTGAAGAGCTCCCAAACTGATCTTGGGGAACTCTGGGGCTCATCCCATGAGCATTTAAATTGGAGAGCTCCCGAGATGAGCTTGGGGAACTCTGGGGCTCATCCTATGAGGATTTAAGGCTGGAGAGCTCCTGAACTCAGTTTGGGGAATTCTGGAGCTCATCCCACGAGGATTTAAATCTGGAGAGCTCCCAAAATGAGCTTGGGGAACTCTGGGGCTCATCCCACGTGGATTTAAAACTGGAGAGCTCCCAAAATGAGCTTGGGGAACTCTGGGGCTCATCCCACGAGGATTTAAAACTGGAGAGCTGCCAGACTGGCCTTGGGGAACCCTGGAGCCGATCCAGCCCCGCATCCCCGGCTCCTCTGACCCCACAGAATCCCCCATCCCCACCTTCCCTCCCTGGGAGTCCGGGGGCGTTTGGAGCGCCCCGAACCGCGCCGGTGTTTGGGGCACGGCCCCATTTTGTGGCAGCTCATTAGGGGCAATCAGCGGCCCCTGCCCATCTGTCAGCCCCGGGCACGGAGCTGGCACCGAGGGCTGGGAAAGAGGAGCCTTAATCCGCTCAGGCTCCGGCAGAGGCAGCGGCGCTTCCCAGAGAGTAATTACAGCCGAGTGACAGAGGCAGTGAGTGGAAATTGATGAATGTAATTAAAATCCCAGGGGGAGAGAGCCGGGGAGATGGGGAAGCGTGGAGGAGAAGCGGTGAGAAGCAGAGGGAGGTGTGGGGATAGGGACCCTGGGCTGGTTTAATTATTGAAAAAAAAAAAAAAACAAACCCAAAAATCAAGGAACTTATTGTTGATAAATTCTTATATTTTCCTCTCTTAAAAAAAAAAAATTTAAATCCCGGATTTCAAGCCTGAAGGACAAACAGAACCAGCAGCTCTGAGCTGATGTGGGAAGCCAGGTTTGCTCCAGCCCTCCCCTCCACAAAATCTCGGGGTGCCCAAGGCAGGGGCTGCCAGAGCCGTGCCTCAGGCTCCCAGGGCAGCCCTTGCTGGGATCCTTCCAAGCTCTCCCACGAATCCCAGAGCTCCAGGAGCCCGTGGAAGTTCCGTGTGTCCTTGGCAGGGGCAAGGTGGGAGTGCTGGTATTGATTGCACTGACCAGGCCTGGTTGTTCTCCCTCTTCTTCCCTCTTTAAAATCCCCTTTTTTTACCCTTTTTGATGCCTTTTAAGGACCTTTCCCGTCCCGTACAGCCCCTTTGGAGAGGTGGGGTGGGTTTTTTGTTGGCTTTGCCGTGGGTGAGGCAGGTGCTGAACAGGCTTTTCCTGGAGGAAGCCATCTCCAGGGGAAATCATGGAATACCTGGGAACGGGGCTGCTCTCCTGGTGCTGCTCTGGAGCTGGGGTGGGAATTCCAAGGGGGATAAAGGAGCTGACACGGAGCATCTGCTCCCAGCTCGGTGTGTCCCAAGCACCTCCCAGCTGCATTTCAGAGCCCAGGGGAGCCTGCGTTCCATAGGGAAGGAGGGAAAGGACAGGGAAGGGTTTGTGTCCTCACCTCGAGGAGAACTTTGCCACCCCATGGATCAGGACAGGGATTAGCTCCCCACTCCTGTCCCCTCTCCAGAGGGAGATGTTGTCCCCATCCCCCTCCGCCGCCCTGCCCGCGCTGGGGATGGACGGGAAATTTGAGGAATGCTCAGATTTTGCTCATTAGCCCAAGCTCCCGCTGGCCCCGGTTTAAAACAACCTGCAGGGGCTTCCCTTGATCGGTGATGGATGCGGGGCAGGGCAGACACCGAGCCTGCCTGGGGCCGAGCTGCCTCCCCTCCCCTCCCCGGCTCTCCTGGGGCCGGGCATCGCTCCCGGACCGGCTCCAGGGGCTCCTGGCATCGGGACCGGGCTTGCCAGGGCCAGCGAGGACCTTCCCGGCTGGGTCCAGCTCGGCTGCTCCTTTCCCTTCCCCCGGGGCGCTGGGAAGGGGAGGGGAGAGGCTTGGCAGAGACAGGAGCACCCAAGGGATCAGGGAGGACATTGGGGTCTTGTTTGGGCACCCCAAAGGTCAGGAGGGCCTTGTCTGAGCTCCCCAGAGATCAGGGAGAGCAGTGGGACCTTGTTTGGGCACCCCAAAGAACTGGGAGGGCAGTGGGATCTTGTTTGAACACCTCAAAGATCAGGAGAGCCTTTTTTGAGCACCCCAAAGAACTGGGAGGGCACAGGGATCTCGTTTGGGTACCTCAAAGATTTGGGAAAGCAGTGGGACCTTGTTTGGGCACCCCAAAATCAGGGAGGGCACAAGGATCTTGTTTGGGCACCCCATAGATCAGGGAGGGCACAAGGATCTTGTTTGGGCACCCCAAAGATCAGGAGGGCCTTGTTTGAGCTCCCCAGAGATCACGGAGAGCAGTTGGACCTTTTTGAGCACCCCAAAGAACTGGGAGGGCAGTGGGACCTTGTTTGGGCACCCAAGGGACCAGGGAGAGGAATGGGATCTTGTTTGGGTACCCCAAGATCGGGAAGAGCAGTTGGACCTTGTTTGAGCACCCCAAAGATCAGGAGAGCAGTGGGACCTTGTTTGAGCACCCCAAAGATCAGGGAGAGCAGTGGGACCTTGTTTGAGGACCCCAAGGATCAGGGAGAGCAGTGGGACCTTGTTTGCCACAGCCCATGCAGCTCAAGCCATGGAATCCCGGAGTCCCAGACTGGTTTGGGGTGGAAGGGACCTCAAATCCCCCAAATCCCTCAAATCCCGCCCGGTGCCCCGGGAACGGCTGCTCCAGGCGGGATCCGCTGCCCTTTTCGTGCGCGATGTTTGGGTTTGGGGTTTCGTTGTTGTTGTTGTTGGTTTTGGGGAAGGGGGGGCTGTCCCTGGGGTTTTCTTGGGAGCGCGTCCCCGCGGTTTCTGACGGGAAGAAGCTGGCGTTCCATGAAAAGCCCGGCGCTCGTTATTCAGCGCTCCAGCCCTTCAATTAGTTTCATTGGATTCCCTTTGATGCTTTTGTTCGCCGGCGTTTCCAGCGCGCACGGGGGAGCTGCTCCACCTCTCCGGGGCTGCCCCACTTTGATCTCCGAGCGCCTCCTGCCACTCCCCGGGCAGGACACGGAGGCATCCAGCCACAGCATCCCCTGCCCGGGCGCTGGCACCGCCGCTCGGGTCCCCCCCCGGCTCCTGTCGTCACCCCCATCTGTTCCAAAACCAATATTGACTCGGGAGCGGCGCGGCCTCCCCGCCAGGCCGCTTTAATCAAAGCTGGCCCCGGCAAATGAAGTTTTTCCGAGGAGGTCTCCAGGTGCTCGGGCTCGCGGGGAGGGGACAATGGCCAGCGCGGCGGGGAGCGGCTGCCATGGCAAACGGGGGGGCCCAGACAGAGCCCGGAGCCAAGACACGGAGTGCCCGCGGGGTAATTAACGGGGAGGGGAGGAGGAGAGGTTCCAGCACCGAGCCAGGGGAGGTGGAGAAGTTTCGGCACCGAAATTCCTTCTCGTGGGAATTCTGCAGCGCTGCGTGGCAGAGCCCTGCACCTGAGCCCCCCAGATTGCCCACAAACCTTCCCATCCCAATCCCCATTCCCAATCCCCATTCCCAATCCCCATTCCCCATTCCCATTCCCCATCCCTGTCCCCATTCCCATTCCCAATCCCCATTCCCATCACCATTTCCATTCCCATTCTCCATCTCCCAGTTTACCCACAAAAGCATTCCCATTCCCATTCATTTCCATTCCCATTCCCCATTCCCCATCCCCATTTCCCATTTCCATTCCCATTTCCATTCTCCATTTCTCAATCCCATTTCCCATTTCCATTCCCCATTCCCCATTCCCATTTCCATTTCCATTTCCATTCCCATTCCCATTTCCATTCCCCATTCCCCATTTCCCATTTCCCATCCCCATTCCCCATTTCCCATCCCCATTTCCCATCCCCATCCCCATTCCCCATCCCCATTTCCCATTTCCATTTCCCATCCCCATTCCCCATTTCCATTCTCCATTTCCCATTTCCATTCCCATTCCCATTTCCATTCCCATTCCCATTCCCATTCCCATTCCCATTCCCATTCCCCATTCCCCATTCCCATCCCCCATTCCCATTCCCCATTCCCCATCCCCATTCCCAGGGCTCAGGACAGGCTGGCAGTCCAGCACGTGTCCCCAGCATTCCCAGGGACACGGGGACAGCTGTCCTGCCCCGGCAGGGCTCAGTGGGGCTGGAAGGGCCGCCCGGCCCCGGTGATTTGTCCTTTGTGGGGGCTGAGCTGACCCTTCCCTGCAGCCTGGGCTGGGGAATCGCTCCCTGTTGTCCTTCCCGGGCCACTCGGCTGACAGGGGCCATTCCTTCCTGCCGGGGAATTCCTTCCTCCGCCCTTGCTTCCACTCGGGATCGCTTCCTGGGCAGCCTTTGGGTGCTTGTCCTCCCTTTTCCTAGCGGGAATATTGTCCTGGGTTTGCTCCTAACCAGGGTGGCTCGGGCGTGGAGCTGCCCCGTGGGGCTGTGGGGGTTCTGCTGCTGGGTGTGACCTGTCCCTGCGTGTCCCTGCGTGTCCCTGCAGCTTCCAGCTCAGCCAGGACAGCCAAAAACCCAGCTCTGTGGTGCTGTGCAATCCCAGCGCCGCTGGATTTTCCTGGAATGCTGAAAATCGCGGCCGGATTCAGCTCCCTGCTCTCAGCAGGGGCAGCTGCTCGGTTTGGCCACCCTGCCTAAGAAATCCCAGGGAATTTCTCCTCTCTGCCGCCCCTCCCGTTACCACGGGAGCAGCGGGAGTCGGTGCAGTTGAATCCCAGCGCTCTCCTGCTGGGAATAACCCGGGAGAGGGAGCTGGGAGAGCTCAGCAGGATGACAGTGCGGATGGGAATGCTTTGGAAGAGCTCGGGGTGTCTGATTTCCCTGCAATATTTACTGTCTCCACCTGGCACTGCTGGATAGCATCAGGGATGCTGCTTTCCCAGGGCCTAGAGTTCCCAAATTTCAGCTCCACTTATAATTTAAAGCCTGTGACCCGCGGTGGTTTGGAGCTGAAACACGTCTGGAAAAGGCAGAGTTTTTTTTTGCAGGGCACAAACTCAGCTCCATTTCCTTCCTACTCATCTTTCAAACCTCCACAGGTTCTTCCCCAGCAAGCTTTGCTGCGAGTCTCCCTTTTCAATCCATCCATCACAATTCCCGGGGTTTAACAATGGGATGAGAGACAGATCCAGGCAGGAAAACCCCGGGCCAGAACCTTCGGTGTCTCTGCAGCTGGAGCTGTGGGGGAGCAGAGAGGGTGGAAATTTCCCAGCACGAGCCACACGCTTCCAGAAAAAAAAAAAAAGAAAAAAAAAAAGGAGAAAGAAATTTAAAATTCCCTGCTATAAAAAACAGTGGGAAAAGCACACAGGATGGTGAGAGGGGCTGGGGACTCACAGCAGCTCATTCCAGGGGATCCCAGCCAGCACCTGCACATCGTTCATCTTCTTTTATTGCCCTCTCGCAGCTTCTGGCTGGATTTTCATGCAAAGTCCGATACCCTCTTTGCAAAGAGACATTTTCCAGGCCTTCCCGAGGGCTTGGGAACGCTGCTGGCCCTGTTTCCCGGCCAGATAAATAGGCCAGGAGAAGGATTTGGGAGCAGGGATGTGATGAAAGTGTTTTCCCCATCAGAACTTCCCTCAGGTCGTCCCAAGCGAAGCCTTTGTGATCCAAACCCAGATTTTCTGGAATTGCACCTTGGCACCGCTCAGCCCTGAGCAAGCACTGGAGCCTGGGTCTGAAAATCAGGATTTTCTTCCACTTCCAGGACATTTTTATCCTTACAGCCTTCACCCTGAGCTGGGGGGAGGTAGCACCCAGCAGTGCTGGGACTCCTTGTCCCAAAATCCCCTCCCCAGTGGGACCATGCTGGGATGCAGTGTCCAGCACAGAGCTCCAGAAGCTCCATGGAAAGCAGGACTGGCTTTTCCAAGAGGCTGGAAGGGCTGGGATAAGGGGATAATCCTGTCCCAAGCCCTGGGGGGCAGCAGGTGTGGTGTGACATGTTTGGGGCTAATCCCTTGTCCTTATTTTCTTCTCAGCATGGGAAAGCAAATCGCTGCTTTTAATCCCATTTTCCAGCTCCAGAGGGGACCAGCCCCAGGTGAGGATGGGGCTCGGGGTGTCCCCTGGTCCTACAGGTGGGATTGGCTCAGGCAGGGGATGGTGACAACGCTGGGTGACCTCAGAGCGGGGAGGTGACACGGCAGGGAAGGGCAGGAGCAGCCCGGGCTCCTCTGGGATGTGAAGGTGTCCCTGCCCATGGGTGGGATGGGGATGGATGGGATTTAAGGCCCTTCCAGCCCAAACCACTGCATGGCTCCGTGATATGGAGCGTGACGTGGATTCTGTCTCACCTGTGTGTGCTAAACCTGAATTTTAGCACCGACAGAGGCTCCTGCACCTCTCACCCCTCCCTGGCCTCGACCCCAGCAGAGCCAAGACCCCAAAAACTGCCAGAACAGGGAGGGGAGATAAAAGGGGAGCTCCCTTTGCCCGGCTCTCCCCTCCCATGTCCTTGTCCCTGGTGACCCCAGAGCCTCCCCCATGCCCGGGGAGCCTCTCCTCCCTCTGCAGCTCCTCCCGCAGCCGCGATTTGCAGCTCCTGCGCCGGCAGCAGCTCCAGACACATTTTGCGGCCACACGCAGAGCCAATAATCACTCGCAGTCTGGCCCCGGCGCTGCCACCAGCCTGGCTGGCTCCGGGGACGGGTGGCACCGCTGTCACCCACCCCGGGGCCGGGCTGGCCCTGTCCCAGCCCCGGGGCCGCGGGGGTTGAGGAGCAGCGGGGCTCCCGCGGCCCCACATGGCTCTGCCGGAGGCTGGAACGTGACTGGAGCCGCGCTGCGGAGGGTGGGTGGGATGAGACTCGCACGACCCGGAGCCAGCAGAGGCGTGGGCAGCATCCTGGGGATGATTAATGCGGGGGGAGGCGGAGAGAGCCCCAGCCGGGAGGGAGGAGGGAGGAGGGAGGGCTGGCAGCGACAGCGACAGTGACAGCGAGGACCTGCCTGTCAGTCACGGCCAGAATTCCCCCCCTCGGGAGATGATAAATCGGGTTTGCCACCTGCTCCCACCTCTGCTGACTCAAGCCATGGGATACCTGCTCTCCCACTCCGAGATTTTCCGGGGTTTGTTTATTGGAGGATCGCAATTCACAGGAGAAAATAGAAAATCTCGTGTGCTGCCTCTGCTGTCACAGCTGCCTTCCAGCCCCCGGTGCACGCCAGGATCCAGCTGATCCCTAAAACCTCACTGTGGGTCCAACTGATCCCTAAAACCTCACTGTGGGTTCAGCTGATCCCTGAAACCTCGCCCTGGATCCAGCTGATCCCTAAAACCTCACTGTGGGTCCAGCTGATCCCTAAAACCTCACTGTGGGTTCAGCTGATCCCTGAAACCTCGCCCTGGATCCAGCTGATCCCTAAAACCTCACTGTGGGTCCAGCTGATCCCTAAAGCCTCACCCTGGATCCAGCTGATCCCTAAAGCCTCACTGTGGATCCAGCTGATCCCTGAAACCTCACTGTGGGTCCAGCTGATCCCTGAAACCTCACTGTGGATCCAGCTGATCCCTAAAGCCTCACTGT
>VYZP01032346.1:9400-22290 GCA_013400635.1 Hypocryptadius cinnamomeus
AGAAACTGTTATGATGGAAGCTTAATATAATAATAGATGCATTAACAGCCTCTAAAGGAAAAAGTTTGTAAGGGTTGAGATATTTGTGTGTAACCACACACACATTACCAAAGCTGCTGAAGGAACTTGTTTGAGACAGGGTGTTCTAGAGATCTCCAGGAGTCACCTGAAAGGCACCCTTGAAAGTCTCAGTAGTAACAGGCAGGCATCACTATTAGAGCACGTTGCTTTAGCTCAAGAGGTAGGAGTGAAAAGGAGCAGGCAAGGGCATACCTAATCCTTGTCCTCACTGCTTTCTGCAGGGCTTTGTGTTGATCCTCAGCAAAGCAAACTGTGAATGCTGATCATCTGCCACATCTGTCTCTTGGCACAATCATGCGCATGATGCTGATGCAGCAGATTGGGTGCTAATGACTCAACTACAAATACTGAGCCACATACCTAAGAATGAAGCAGCTAGTTGCCTTCTCATAGCCCAGAAATGAAATACTAGAAGAATTTCTGGAGCAATTCAGATATGACAGAAATTTATAGTGATTCTTCAAGAAGATTTTGGTCTTGATTCCTTAGAACAAATTACACAATTACACACCACTTAGCCACATGATCAGTTCAGAACAGCAAGTATATAAAATCCTTTCTCTCTTCCTGCCCTTTTCCCCACCATCTTTTGAAAGTCTCTTTCTATATTTTGGTCCCCAGTCATCAGATGCAAGTGAGACGAGCTTTTCCTTAGACTCCAATGTGTAAATGTCAGTCACACACATAGTTTTATTTTCCAGCCAGGAGAGGCAGACAGACAGGTGGACTCAGAATCAAATGGGGAAGAGGGCAAAGACTTTTTCTGCCTGCAAGTTGGGCTTGTACAATTCAGTCTTCCATGGCACTCTGCATACAGGCACAACTACTGCATGTCTGCATTACTTCTGATACTTCACTATTGATATTCTTACTGAGAAAATCAGAACTTATAAAGTTTGCTTTGATCAACTGCTTGGACTTCTTCAGTGCTATCCACCTGTAATGCATCATTTTGTGGGCTTGTCAGTATAGAAGCTGAATTTTGTATGTGTTTTTAGACCTAAAGGAATATATTGAGAATATATTAAAACCCATGGGTTTTAATAAAGCATTAAAGGGGCCTGGAAGGCCACAAATTGAATACTGTGCTCAGTTTTGGTCTCTGCCATGTAGAAAAGATGTGGACAGGCTGGAGAGAGTCCAGAGAAAGTCCAGAAAGATTATCAGAGGAATTATTATGAGAAGCCTGCTGTGTAAGGAAAGGCTAAGAAAGATGGGTTTGTTCAACCTTGAAAAAAGAAGGGTTAAGGGAAACCTTATCACCATATTCCAGTATTTAAAGGGTGGCTAAAAGAAGACTCTCTTTTTACAAGGCAGCACACAGAGAAGATGAGGGGTAATTGGTACAATTTACTCCAAGAGAGAGTCTTATTAAACACTAGAGCAAAATTTTTCACAAGAACAGTCAGCCATTGGAAAGTGGTGTATTCCCCAACACTGGACACTTTTTAGATTTGTCTGGACAGTGTGTTGGTCCATCTAGTTTACACAGTGCACTTCCCAATAAAGTTTGGGCCAGGTGACCTTTAGGTCCCATCCATTTTGTATTCTGTGATTCACTTACCTGGATAAGTAGCAACATATGGAATCAACTCAAGAGTATCCAAAGCTGGAACAATAGAAAAGCATGCTGGAATGTTGGAAATATGCATGAAACACAAATTATTAACTTAGGAGGGTGATGGCACCACATAATCTGAAACTGTCAAAAATGCATTACTTGAACAGGAATATGGCTGATAAAAGAAGTGACTGACTCTGAATTTGAATAAAATTTTGTGGCTATATTATAGAAAACAAAAATGCAACACACATTCTCTTTGAACTCATTTAACCTGCCTAATCCACACTATCAATCAACAAGACCACTTGAATAATGTTTCTATTAAAATGCCAGTGTTGTTTATAGTCCCTATTTACTTCTTGAAAATGTTTTTACAGCACATCTTGACAGTTTCTTTAAAAAAACCTAAGGCAGGTAGTGAAAACATCAGGTGAAGTGGTCTTTTGGTTGAAGAAAATGTTGTCTATTGATTCCCATGCCACTCTTTGAATCCCCTTACAGATCAATGAAGAGTTGCTGTGTGGCTGGGCTGTAGTACTTTACTGAGATGCAGCTATCCCTCATACCCAGTTTCTGTGCTAGATAACATCAGGCCCTTACAGGAAACACTCAGTGCCTTCTGTGATGCTGCTGCGAGAGCAGATGGTTCAGCCATTGCTGTGGAGGATGACTTGTGATTTAAACTCAGGATCTCAATAAGAAATTGTGAGTCATTCAGGTATCTATGAGCTTAAGGTGCTATTGAAAGAAGAATGTTTTTACATCCATAGGTTCTTAAGAACTTCTGGTCACATATGTTGCCAGAAGGCATCAGTAATTCTACATGTATGTAGCAGGCCTTTCAGAAACGCAATTTCTGAGAATGTTACACAGCAACTGATTCACAGGGTGGCCTTCCTTGTGTGATACACTCCTCTGACTTTTGAACTGTCTTGGCATCCATTCTGCTGGTTTGCCTGTTTTGATTTCACAGGTGTAAGTTTTCTGTCTTGGGCAAATGGCAAGGGCTTCAAGTTACTTCAAGTTATTTTTTGGATGGCTGTTTTTCCTTACCTGTCTCCTTAGATAGCTACAAGTCCCCAGGGGCTCTTGGCATCCATTCCTATTAGCACAGGCACTCTTGTTTTCAATTTTCCATTGGATGAAATGTCAGCAAATGACACGCCATGCTTTACTGGTGCCGTCTCTGATTTAACAGGGCTGAATATGGACTCTATCATCTTTCATTAGTAGGTGTTTCATTATTTTGACACTGCTTTCTACTGACCTGTTGTGCTGGAAATAATGGGGACTTACAGGGACATGCCTTATGCGTAGTTCACTGCAAACTGCTAAATCTCATATTCATTAAAGGTGTCTTGTTGTCAGACATTACTAGCACAGGTACTGTAAAATGCAGCAAGGATAGTACTGACACGGACAAATGACTTCTTAGCTTTTCTTCTATGTAGGAACGAATTTGACAGTCTAGGACACAAATAAGTTTGTTTTCTCCCTGCAGCAGTGAAAAATCTATGCTGCCTTTGCTCTGGGGCATCAGGATATTTTTCCGTTCTTCCATAACCTACATCTTTACCTCTCCTTCTGTCCTGTGCAACAAGCATAACAACAATATCCTCAAACTTGCTGTCCATCTGAGGTTGGTGTAAAATATCACTGGTCTTATTTTTAGATTTTAAATCTATAACTGGTTCTGTGCATGTCCTTTTTAAAACTTTTTTTCCCCTGATGTCTGAGGATTTATTTGCATTGAAACAAAGTCAGACTTAACAATTAAATTTAATCCTTTTTAACCTATCGTAATTGTAAGGGGTAAAGCCTAACTCTTAGCTATTATGCACCACTTGGACCAGCTGGTGTTATCTGTGGCCCTGGCCTCAATCACTTTTTGTAGGGGTGTGCCCCCAGTGATGTCTGTAGCAATCAAAAATTTTTTCTGACCCAAGACAGATATTTTTTCTTTAAGAGCTTGTGTGTGCAACAGATATAAAATCTGGTTCTGGATATATTTTCTTCATAGTTCCTTTGTAACATACTCCAGAGATCATGTGTCTAACCTTCATCAGATTGTGCTCAATTTTTATGGAACACTGAAATAATATATTTGAAACCAAAATACTTTTGTAGCTTTTTTGCTTGTGGGAAAGGTTAGGCTGAGAATTTCCAGGTCCCTTAGGCTGTAAAGAGTTTTATGATCAGTTTCAGCTCACAAAGTTCTTCCATGCATGAAGACATGAAGCTTTAATGGCTGTGGAGTAAAGCCAAATTTTTTTTCTTTATGTATTTACACTAACACCAAGTTTATATTATGGATAAGTGACTGGTCTCAAAGTCTGACTATACAACTTAAAGAAAATTATCAATATTCTCAGTAGAAGAATACAAGGACAAATTAGTTTTGTGCTTAAGTACCATCTCTGTCACTGAGACATCTTTGGTTGATGTCTTCAGTTTTCCAGATTTTTTTGTAGTAGTCAAATCCTGTGTCTGTTAAAGAGTTTTGTGGAACAGTATTCAGGATGCTAAGGCAGGCTGCCTGAGCACAAATTTCTCTACATACTTCGTGTTTATTTCAAACAATTCTGTACTCCTTCATCTTAGTGTGGCCAGTCTGTACCATCTCACCCCGTTAACCTTGCTCTGCTGGGTATTATTTCCATCATAAGGAATATTTTTAGCTTTTACCCTACAGCTCATTTCTCATACAAGGTTTATGAAATCTCTGACTGCGTTTTTCTCATATTTTTCTTAGATCAAAATATCATGATGCAGACTTTTGTACTGGATCTGCTATCAAGAATGTGCTATATATTTCTATGCACCATGCAGCCCAAGAGGGAACAGTGTCTTTCAAAGGTGGTGTTGGAGCTACGTGAACATTTGACTTGCTTGGTGTCCCATGTAGAAATGCACTTTGGAGCAATCTCCAATCAATTCTTTCTTCTTTTATGTGGGAAATATTTCCCACTGTTTATGATTTTTGTCCCAAGTGTACATATAAGTGAAAACTCTTTTTTTATGGCACTGACCAGGCCTTCATTGCTGAAGCTCTGCTTGCTTAGCAGCTAAGTGCCTCATGTCCCTTCAGTTCTGAGGCATTTTCTTGGTAGCATGGTGGGAACTTGTCTTGTAACCCTGTTCCAAATGTTTTTGAGATGGGTTAGATTTCTGTGTTTTGTTTGCAATAGTGGATGCCCTCAGATGAATGTAAGAATAGCATAAGCACATCTTCTTCCCTCTCCTGGGCTCCAGTAGGTTGTTCCTGTGTTGCTGAGCCAAAGATGCATCATTATTTAAGACCAGTGGGTTTTTCAGTTGCCGATGTCCAGATTCTGGCAGTGTTCTAGTATATAAGTGCCCAATTTAAAAGCTTGTAATTGTACCAGTTGCTTCCAGACTGGCAGTTCAGCTCTCTGATGATGCAGCATTGTCCACCGATCCTAATTACTTCTACAGAGGTTTCCTCTGCATTAGTTGTGTTGCTGCCATTCTCTTGTTGGGCTTTTTCCCTTTCTATGCATGCTCTTTTATCACTTGCACACTGTTGGTGAGTGGCACTTGTTTTTAATTCCTATCCCACTTCCAAATGCTGGGCATTTTTCTGACTTCTATTGTTTTCATACTCTATATCTTGTTATGCTTTTCATTGTGAAACATCTGTTTTTCTGTGTTCTGTCTTCTATCTTTAAAATCTTTGATTCCCTAAAATAATAGTTTATGTCTGGTCTGGGTGAATCCTTTGCTTGACGGATATGCGTTATCTTGTTGAGGATTAACTATGGACCTTCCAGAAGGACAATGTCTGCTTTGCTTAGCCAGGACTCAACCTCTCAAAAGTGTCTAATGAGGCAGCTGGTCAGAGATTAGTCACGTTATCTTCTGCTTTTCCCCTCTGTTTAAAATATCACATGCATCTATTTTTTATAAAATGCCTCACATTTCTGTAATGAGCCTCAGAATTAATCTGTCTTTGCAAAACTAAATGAAAACCAGTTCCATAACCATGGAAAATATGAGTTTCCTTAAAACAGTATTAACAGAAACAGTGGCTGCTGCTGCTACCAGTTCCTTGAAGATACAGAATATTTACGTTTCTATTCATGGGAGGGTTTAGGTAAGTATGGAAATTTCCTGATGTGCCTCTACTTTTTACCAATTGGGAGTAAAAAATGACCTGCTTTGTAATCCCAGAGCTTCAGCCAAGATATTTATTGATGAAGATATGGAAAGCTGGCAGCTTTTTTCTTCTCGGTCTCTCTCTCTTTTTTTTTTTTTTTAATTTCTGGTCTTGGTCTATTACTTTGCTTAGGAGACAGTTTATATAAATTTAACTAGTAAGCAACTAATAATGTCTATCCTTCTTGCTACCATACTTTTGTAATTGATATGGCCATAGAGGAAAGCCTCAGAATGATGTTTACTTCCAAATCCAGGTTGTGTTAAAAAATATGCCTCTCTAAATCTGCTGAAAGTAGCAATATGTTGCTGAACAAAAATCAATTTTCTAGATCCAGATAAATTGTTAAGATACAAAAATAAAATCTACCCTTGAGTTCTGCATAGATATCAGTGGAAGATTCAGAGAAGGTTAAGTAAATTAATTAAATTCTTAGTCTATCCTATGAACCACAATTAAACATGGAATGCAGGCTTCTGCCTTGAAAGTGCCAGCTCCACCAGACATATAAGGCCTTTAATTCAGGTCAGCTCCAAATCTCTCAAGTTCCTACATTTTGAATGGTATTTTACTCAAGACTTGGGTACTACCTGTTAAATTCACAACAACTACAATAAATTATGCTAATTTGGACTAAAGCACCCCTAATTCAGAGTAGGAGTACCCACCTGGAGAATTAGTCATAAGGAATGCACTCTGATTATAAAAAGAACATCAATTTTAGAATAAACTCCCCATGAAGGAAAGACACACCTGCAAAGAGATTGAAGGTGGAATGAACTAGTGCAGTTGAAATGCTGATGGTCCAGAAGAAAAGGGAGTTTGAAGTGAAGTGTTTAAAGAGCGAGTGCCCAAGCTCGCAGCGGGAGAGCCCACACTGTGCTGTGCTGCGGGTCCTCACTGTGTGTTTACAACAGAGGCTGCCTTGCTCGGGAGCTAAGTGGTTATAAGTGACGCTAAGGGAAGAAAGGTGGGAATCTAGTTTGTGTGCATAGGTCCAATTTCTCTTTCAGGGCAGTCGCTGAACACAATTCCAGGCCGTGGGAATCCTCTCTATCGTTTTAAGTATGAGCTGAGCTTAGTCCAGGGGGGTGCATGAGTCTCGTGTGTGCCATTGGGCCAGCTGCAAGGGAAGACGGAGAGAGGGGAACGACCCAGTTAGATTATGAATTCGTCTTGTCCTGGTGAATACTAATGCCTGAGGATTTATAGATTGATGTGTTCGTGTCTGAAGCAACTGCCTTGTGAATTTGCTGATCGTGCAGGAGCGGTATGCAAAACGGGAGGAGGAGGAGGAGGCAAGGAACGAAGGGTGGCTCTAGGACCTATACGAGCCTTCCCGAGCAGGAGGTGGGAATTTTCCTCCAAGGCAGCAGGAGCCCGAGCCCGGTCTCAGAGCTCCATCGGAGCCCGCAGGAAGAGCCTGGCACGTCCCCTCCACAGCCGCGCACCCGGGTGGGACCAGCCCGCACCCCGCAGAGCCATGAACCGGCTACCACAGCTGCTGCTGTGGGTCACCACAGTGGGTAAGGAAGTTATTTTTCTTCCCTCTCACCTTCTTATTTTGCAAAGTCCTTCTTCTACGCAGAGGCTCAGAATTATTGCCCCTTCCCTTTTACCTTTAAAACCAGAAAAACATTATTTTCAGAGCAGTAGGGGGAAAAGGGGGGGTTGGGGTTTGAAAGTGCTGGCATGAAACATATGTAAAGCGGGTGACATGCAGGAAAATAAATCTTGATTGTAAGTAAATTTTGTTCACTGAAATGAATAGGCAATCTGTAGTTTTAGAAAAACTGCTGCTGTCGAGGCTCTGAGGCTGGATGCAGGCAGTTGCTGCACGAGGGTTTGGCATGAAACTAACAGCTATGCCCTAGGACCATTTTGCTTCTCTGGCTGCTGGATTGTTTTCTTCGGGGCTGTTTCGGAGAGGGGGATAAGAGTAATGCTCCAGGAATAGTGGACGTTGCTTACAGGAAAAGGTGTAGTTTGGAGAGGATGCTTTGTCTAAGCAGAGAGATGAGGGACAGGGATAAAGAGAGGAGTAAATACTGGGACTATGAAAGGTGGACTTATGAGCTCCCACCGAGAAAGTGGCTCTCAGGCTAAGTTTTGAAAGGAATCTTTGTGCTGCTCTGTTTGTCACTGTCAGTTTTGGTTCTGAAGTACAACAAAAGAAAGGAAGTGACAGTAGGAGAGAAGAGAGACATTAGGAGAGAAGCTGCAGGAATAGGAGAGAAGTTGGGAGGTGGCAGCATGCATGCAACCAATGATGGAAGAAAAAGGTAGGAGTGGGACACATTTACTATATGTGCACAGTGGCAAACAAATTTGTTATGAATATTAAGAAAGAAAAGCCTCTATCAGGACACGCTGAACTTCTCAGAAAGCTGCAATTAACAATAGTACCCCCAGTGTAGATACAGTGACTACAACGTGACCCTTAGACAGGATCAGGAGACACTTTGTATTTCTCAGTGTAACAGATCTTGTAACTTCCAGGCAGGGAAGGAGGAAAGGCAAACAGGTTGTTTGTTGGGCGCTGCAGCTAGCTCGTGCTAGAGCAGCTCACTTCCTCTCTCTGGCTAAATGATGAACTTGTATATATTTATTTTTATATGCAGACACATTGTGACGTCAGTTTCTAAGAAGTTTTTATAATTTAGTTCTATTTAAAATTGCATGCCAAGGCATAGCACAAAGTTTTTGAGTTCAGGCTTTTTCTGGTCTTTTATTTTTGTTGGGAGGAAGGAGGTTGTTTTACCTTTGAAGAGTCCCAGGACTAGTGTACCTCATGCAAGCAGAGCTTGTATGTCCCTAAAGCCTCAGCCTTCATGACATGTGGTCTCATCAAGAATTGCTAAGTATCTTTCCAGTGTTTTTGGCGGAGTGGCTTTCAACATGCAGGTAATGTTAATGTAAGGAACAATAATTATATTTGCTGTATCTCCAAGTCTGTGATATGAAGCATGTCTGTATTAGGAAAGGGATTTTCAAAAGGGTGTGTTACAGAGAGAGTAAAGAGTTAAATGAAAATAAACGTACATTTTACAATCTCTGTCCAATCTTCTGCCAAAAATAATCTCAATCACTGGAGGAGATTTCAATGCATGAGCATTTAACTATGTAGCTGCTGTCACAATCTTCACATGGGGGTTGCTTCCCTCACTATGGGGCTATTGTTGTCGGCTCTCAGACTCTATTAGCTTAAAAACCACTTGTATTTCCATGGTACAATTTTTACTGGAGCATATTCCTGGAGTGGCTTTACATTTCCTTCTTTATTTGGAAAGTCCAGGATCTAAGTGATGAAGGAATTTGCAGGTCTTCTTCTCACTCTTTTATTTTCCTGGCTAACATACATATTTCAAATGAGCTCTATCATAAAAGGATGATTTCATAGTTCCTATCCACTGACAATTTTTGGCACATGGAAACACTGGAGGATGTTGCAAGTCCCCTTGGTGCAAAAATTATGACACAATGAGAAAATTCAGAAGGTTGTAGAGAACAATAGCAGGAAAAAGCCCTCAGAAAAAGAACCACCAAACCAAAGGTAAAAAAAAAAAAATCCAAAAAACAAACAGGAAAAGACTTAATCCACAGGTATACATTGTTCAGTGTCAAAGCAACTTCACAGTCTTTTGGAGGCTGAGGTTGCACACCAGCCTCAGGTCTCAGGAGGTGGTTGGGAAGAAGGTGAAAAAAGCCACAAGATGAATGTCTGGGAGAATTTTCTTTTTATTTTAAGCACCAGTATTACTTTGAACCTTCATATTGGATTATATTCTTTAGATTACTTGAGCTTGGTAAGGAGTGGGTAGGTCAGTCCTTTTCTGTTCTGTGAGAAACCGGGCTGTGCTTGGCTAGATGTCATACTCTTGCCTTTGAATGTGGAGAGCCAACTGTCTGCAAAATTACAGCACAGCATACATCCTGAGCAAACCTCAAACACCTTTCCAAATGTGTGGTCATGTTTATGCCATTGCTCAGAGTTTAGCTATTGAGCATAACCACAGTCCATGAGATAATATTAGTAGAGGCATTTTGTCAGGATTTCTCTACAGTCCCTTCCAATACTTGCAGTGCAGCCATCACAGAATAGGGTAGCTTAGGTTTAATTTCAGCCTGGTGAATAGTTATGGTTTTGGGTTTTGTTTAATCCTTTCTAAGGCAGAGAAGCATAGGAAGGCTGATGGCAGGTCTAGGAGTAAGACAGCCAGCTTTTCATTTGTTTATGGTATATCAGCATGGCAATGATGAATGCCCCATTCCTGGGTGCTTGCATTTGTCTAACTAACAGTTTTCAGAAGCCCCAAACACTTTGTTTCTCTCCCTCGGTTTATATACCTCTCAGGACTGAGTTGGCCTGAGTTGTTTTGTAGGAGGAGTATAAAATGGCTTAAGTTTAGTCAGTCCACATGTGCAGGAAGATAACAGGAGTACCTCATTTTGTTGTAAACCAACTTAAAATAAACCAGTGTATCTATTTCACTTAGACAAACCTTTAGTGCTTTGTGTATTCCTTTGTTGGAGAAGACCATGCCAAGCGTGGAAGGGATGGGAACCTGTGTTCTCTTTTGTCTCTTCACTGAAGAACTTCTCTCTTATTTTCTTCTTGTGCCTATCTCTGCTCAGTTATTTGTCTTAGAAGTTGTATCCACAGTCCTTTATTGTACAAATGACAGCATGTCTCCATATACTGTGCCTAGTCTGAATATCCAATTCAAGGCACTATGGCCCTCACTGAAAGTCAAATATGGGGTGGATGCCTTGCAAGGAAAACAAGACAGTTCTTTTTAAGTCATAGACCTTACAAAGTTGAGGAGTCTTTGAAATACAATGGAAAAGGATATGATACATTTATGGGAATCCCACAGTAAGGGAGTACATGCAGAGAAACACCAGTAATTTCTAAACTGCATCAGGAGGGAGGACTAAGTTGCAGGAGGTAGAAATCAGATAGTGAACCATGTGTAATGTTACTTTAGAGCTGAAGTCAATGTCTTATGAGCAGCCATAGAACAAATTCATCCTTCTATACATGTTACATAGCTGCATAATTTCTAATTAGTCCATAAGATTAAAGTTGGAGAAAAGAATGTCTCACTCCAGTGAAGTTTCAAAAGCATTCCTCTCCTACTCCCTGGAGTCCCAAACAGATCCACAGGAGGGTCTCTGTGTTCAGCCTGCTTGTATATGTGAAGGAGAACATGCTGGCTGTGTTGGTGTGCAGAAGTGCATCTGTGATGTCTGACAAGAGCAGAGAGAAATTTTCACTTTGAATTAATTTTAGTGAAGACTGCTGATGTGTGACATTAAGGTGCTTCATACTGTGGTCTAGGCTTTGAGCTGTTACATTTGGTCATTTGTTTTGTGTGTGTACCAGTTAGTTCATATTCAGACATTCAAATAAATCTACATGCTTTAATTTTTTAATTTCAGACTTTTGCTCAGAAAAGTCTTGCATTCAGAAATCTGAAATATTTATTTTAAAGGCATAAAACATGATTTAATATCACATGTTTAGTTTTGACATGAACTGTTCTAGTCCAGCACTCCCTGAAATGTGTTATTCTTTGCAATTTTATAAAACTTTTGATCCAGAAGATTTTTAGGTTTACCTGTGACAGGTTTTTTGTTTGTTTTGATTTTTTAAAATTTCTTTGGGCTTGCCAATGACTTGGAAAATCCTGTATTAAAACTTCCCAGTTATTTTATAATACCACATTCCAGTTTGTACTTAGATTTGTGCATGCAGGTGGTTGTCCTTAGGCTGATGCTCATCACTCTGCATGCAGACAGTGACTGGTCCTGTTTGTAGCTTGGTATTGGATCAAATTCCTCAGAAATAAAAGAAACAAAATAACTTTTTGCAAACCTTTAGTAAAAGCAGAAACACTAAGCAGCTGCTGAGAGGAGAGGCAGGTGAGCTCCTTCCAGAAATAAATGGAAAGGAAGGAACCCACAGGGTTCACAGTTAACACAGAATGATGGGTGTCTATGGGACTACATTTACAGCCATGCAACATCTTGCCTTCTGTATCTGGAGACTTTTATCTGAGACTCCTACAAGTGAGTATGATTCCTGTATTGAATCCTTAAATCAGAGGAGGAAAATAATGACATTAATTATGTTAATTAATTGGATCAGGCTTATAGTCTTTTCCTGCCTCTCAGCATCAGTCCTTCCTCTTACAATTCCTCTTCCTCCCATTCCATTATAATTGCTCCTCTGCTTCTCTCCTTTACCGGCGTGTAACAAACCCAGTGCTTTGATGTAGCCTGCTAACAGCATGCACAAAGATGAGACCCATGGCAGGTAGGAGAGCAGGCCAGCTTGGAAAAGGGGTGAATTGCAGTGTTTGGTGAGAGGTGACTTGTAGCTGACAGATGTGCTCTGAGAGCAGCTCTCCTACGAGAGTGGTGACAGATCACACTGGTGACTATGTGTTGCAGGAGGAACATGTAGAGCCTTTGTTTCAGATTGTGACTCGTTCAGCACCACTAGGTTATGGAGGGCCTGTGCCTGGGGAATGTCAGGTTCCTGCCTTTTCGTGCTGCATGCACAAGAGGGAAGTCAAGGTGTAGAACCTTTACAATTCAGCAAATGCCATGTCAGGACCTCTCCAGACCTCTGCAGTGCTTAAAGGATTACAGCTCCCAGACAAGTGGCAGGGTATCACTGAAGCATTCTGCTTCCCTCAGCTGTGGTGTTCCCAAGAGCTTTCCTGGAGGTGCTGCACCTCCATGTTGTGCCTTCTCCCAGTTGTGTCATACCAACAACCTGGACCCATGAGGAGAAATGGAAACGGAGGGAAATGACATAAAAGGAAACAGAGGTGACATTCCAGTCTTCCTTACCTAGAAAAAGCAACTCTGCCATATGTACTGACTAAATAAAGAGCTCAGAATTTCAGTGAGATGTACAGTCACGGGCCAAATGTTACTTTTTAGGAGAATTTCAGGTTGGTTTTCTATATGTTCTCTTTAACACAAAACTGGCTGTGAAAACATAAAACTTTGCACAATTCTCCACTTGTTGGTGAAAAACTCCTTAAGATTTCCAGC
>VYZP01032347.1:11305-30330 GCA_013400635.1 Hypocryptadius cinnamomeus
ATATATATATATGTATATATACACATATATAGGTAGATGTATATATATGGATATATGTAAATATATAGATATATGTAGATATATAGGTGTATATATATATATATATGTATATATATATACAGGTGGTACATAGGTATGTGTATGTGAATATATGTGTGTGTATATGTATGTATTTGGACCTTAGGTAGAACTTCTACACAGAGGGGGTGATTAAACACTGGAATGGGCTGCCCAGGAGGTGGGGAGTCACCATCCCTGGAGGTGTTCAAGGAAGGGCTGGATGTGGCACTCACACATGGTCTGGTGATCAGTCATGGGTGATGATCTCAGAGGTCTTTTCCAACCTAAATGATCCTGCAGTTCTGTGACACACTGGCAAATGCTGTTTGTGTTTGGAAACACGTACAGTGATTTTACTGAATAGCTGAGAAAAGGGTAGAATGGGATAACTTCCCAAACACATGTGGGAATAACAGGGAAAACTGTGATTCCTTCGAGTGGCACAGCGCTGTGCCACATCTTATGATAGTCTGTAATGACTTTGCACCTTGAACACCAGGTTCCTGAGCCTCTGTATAAATGTACTCCACTTCTAATTCCTTAAAATGAGACAGTGGCTGCTTGGTTTAATTCACAAGATCACATTAAGTGTGTCTTGACTGTTCCAAGGTGGAAAACTCAGCTGGGTTTGTGGTAGCCTTGATGTTTCCTGCAGGGCAGGAGCTGCCCATGGGTGATCTGAAGTGCAACATAATTTTAAAAGCTAAATATGTGTTCAGTTTGATTGTTTTGTCCTTGCTGTGACATTTGTGATACCAGATCTTTTAGGATGATTCTATATTTTCTTCCTCTTTTTCAAGGAGGAATCCATCTTTGTGGTATCAAAAGTTCTCGCTGCTGATTTGGAGAGTGGGGGAAGACAGCAAGTGGAGTACAGTTGTACATGAAATTTAGTACATTTTCTCACACTTTCATAATTGGGGTTTGAAAATGGGTTTGATTAGCTGCTGTCAGAGCAATAAAAAGGCTTGAGAGAGAGAATTCACCTTACTAACATAGTTCCCTACAGTATGCTCTGAAATGCCTTGTAAAGATTAAAGTTGTTCTTATGAGAGCATCCCTGCTGATTCATATAGGTGGTTTCATTTTTAGGGCAGGAGATCTAAACCAAAAGGAGGATGACTGAGGGGAACCAAGACAATAAGATGGTGTGTGGGCTACAAAGTCAGCTTTTTAGCTTTCTTGCTAAATAAAAGTAACAGAATTGACCCAGCAGAAGCCCCTAAATGTAGGATGCTGCCTTTCCCCAGGAAGCAGAGCTGTACAGTAATCTGTGCTTTAACAAACATTTCCCATTTCATTGGGAAATACTGTCTGGTGTGTTGCAAGGCAGTGAAAAGCTGATTCTGATTCTCATTTCAACTTTTAAGGAGGGCAGAATTTAAAATAGGCATGTCTGGTCAAGCTGTTCTGGTGAAGTGATTGACAGAGATTTTATTCCCTTTTTAAAATTCTTCATTTCAGTATCTTGCAAGTAGTAAATGTGGGCAGTATGTTGACATTGGAATTCTAGCATCTGATTTGCAGAAAACCTACAGGTGAGCCAACATTTGTCCTCTTGTATCCTGTGTTCAAAATGTAGACTATATTAGTTTGTTCTATTGCATTCATTATGAAAGTTATAATTTTCTTTATTTTTCTTTTTATTTAAAATTTTTCATTTTATTTTCTTCATTACCAGTTGTTGAGGTTGATTGAAGCAGTAAGATTGTTTCCCTCTGCTGATATATTTAATGACTCATATTTTATTAATGCATTGGCATTATAAGATCTAGCTGTGGTTTGGGTTTTCTATGGGTTGATTTTTTTTGTTGTTTTAAATAAAAAGCTGCAGATTCATTGCAGCATGTTGGGGTTTACCCAGTGAGTTTAAAATGTGAGGGAAGTAACATCTCAGAGCAGACATGGGGGGGAGGGACAGAGGATCCAGTAAGACACTAATTAATACCTTGCTCAATTGCTCAGCAGGACAGTCACCTTTTTGCCCAGGTAGTTTTTAATAAGAACCTGTGTGGAAGCTTGGGAATCTACTTTCCATGTAGTTTTTCATTGGGAATGACGCTGTGTTGAAGGAGAAATCAGTTGGTGTAACCTGTTTAATTTTTTTTTTTCAGTGTAGATTATGGACGAAGAAAAAGAAATGCCTTTAGAATACAAGTTGCAAAAGGTAGATCTGTTGATACAGTGTCCAAGATGCCCAATTCTTTGATTATGCTTTGGCTGTTAATTCTTCACATGGTTGAACTTTTTCTTGCAGTGTTTGAAATAATCAGTAATGAAAAAGACCGCGAAGATTTGGCAGTTTTAGAATCTGAGCATGTGGCAAAAAGAGCAAGACAGCAAGAGAAAAATGAGTAAGAAGAATTTTTATTACTAAATTAGTAATGCCATTGCTGTTACCACTTCTTTAAAGCTTTCTGGGTTTGCTTTATTACGTTTTGGTTGCTTCAAGGGTGCAGGTGGATCCCATAGGCTTGTGTTCTTCAGAAGTTACCTGGAGTTATTGGGAACTTTTTTTAGTGCTGAAGACAAGCAGATATTAGAGCCAATCATGATTTCTCTGTTGTGGGGAGCATACAGCCCTGAATTATTGGACAGCCTTATGGCTTCCTTGATAGTTTTCCACCTAATGCCCTGTTCCTCATGTATTTCAGTTCCTGGGTTTTGTTCTTAATCGTTTTTGGGTGTGAGAGATACTGGCCATATCTGAGAGATGAGACTACCAGGCAGGCTGTTCAGAGTAAATCACCAGTGGGTGTGAGACTGGAATGAAGATTTCCTGACTCCTAACCCTGTCCATAATCTCATGCAATGTTGTGTTTTCTCTAAGCTGGGATAGATATTAAGGATCTCATGGGAAAGTAGGACACTGTTGTCAGGAGGATTGGTCTGGTTCAGCAGTGATTTGCTCCTGTTTCCCTTGGTGAACTGAATCATAGTGAGCTACATCACTTTTATATAGGTCTGTCTTTAAGACAGGTTGGCAAGTTGATCCAACTCATCACACTTGGAAAGGATGCATTTTTTAACTTTTCATACAAGAAGATTAAGAGCATGGGAGTCAGGAATTTCTCTCCAGCATTAGGCTACATACCATGATTATGGGGAACCATATTGTACAAATCACTTTTGTTTTATTTTACAGATGTCTCACTTGCAGTTCTGCTCTGCTAAATTAATAGTTTTTGTCTTCCTTCCCTGTTAAGCACTACTGGAAGTGGCACAGATGACTCTGACTATGATGATTATCCAGAAGATCTAGTAAGTTGTATTTTATTATGATTGTTTGTATTTGTATAATATATGATTCTATGTTGTGAAATTGCACTTGAAGAGTTTGAAAGGGGAGATAAAGTCTAGTCAGAGTTAGCAATTCCAACTGAGAATTTGTGGAGCTGGAAGAAGGTTGTTTCCTGAAGGAAAAATAGGAACTTGTGGTGTGGAATCACTTTTGGGAAGGCACACTGAGAGCCTGAAGGACTTGGCTATCAAATGGGTGAAGTGATTGAAACTGACATATCCAGCTACTGCCAAAAGAGGTGCCTGCCCATTAACAGGAGTCATTCCAGGGTAAATTGCAAAGGCTGCTGCCCCTTCAGCCAGCACATGCAGGTTTATATGCAGTCATTTGGTTTGCAGAGGAGTGGGTTGGAAGATGCATTGCCTGTTTTCTCCAGCAGGGATAATGCTGAATTATGTTTATGAAATAGTTTTCATTGACCTCTAAGTATAAATAATCCAAGTTAAAACATGTCCCGTGTATTTTCTTTACAAATGTGTAAATCTGCAGTCTACAAATCACATGAACAGCTCCCTGCTGAGCTTGTACAAGAAAGGAAATCCTGATTCTGTTCCATCCACTCCAAAAAATGACCCAGTGGAGACCTCTCCTCATGTGAGAACAGCACCTCAAACAAGCACCCTCACACCAGAATCCAGAGGTGAAAGACAAATCTCTGGTGGTGGCTGGTTCATTGATAAAACTCCTGATGGGAAAGACTTCTTCATTGACCTTTCTGAGGATGGAGAAGGAGAGGAAAAAAAACTGATTTCTGAGGTACTTTGTGTTTCACAAACCCAAGGTGTTCTAAGTAGATGCATGAATAGAATTGGCGCATTTCAAGCATGGTAGTAGGGAAGGTAGAAAGTCACCAAATCACGAGTTTCTTCCAGATTTTTTTTGAGGAAAATGTAGTTCTCAGTATCAAGGAGGCCCAGATTAGTGCCCATACTGAGAGAAAGATGAGTGGAATGTAGCTGTTATTTATTGCATTGCCAGTGACCAGCCTGCCTGGCCTGTGGCTTGCTGCAGCCACTGCAGGTGGTCTTCCTTAGCCAATGGTAAAGTCTTAGTGACCCTGGGGAAAACAGGAAACTTCTTTTTATTTCTTTTATCTTGTAGTAGTCCTTCTCTCACATGCACTTGAGTTAGCGCTGAATAACATTTTCTTACACCCCCTTGTGATTTAATAGAAATAAAAATTGTTTCCAGTGGAGTAAATACATTTGTATAGTTGTATTCATGCCCAAACTGGATTCCTCCATGGCATGCAAATAACTGCTGTCTGATTTTGGTTAGTAGGTTTGAGGGGGTTTGTTTGGTTTGGGTTTGGTTTTTTGTTGCTCATTACTATGTTCTCTTAACAAAAAGAGTGATTATTGTAATCAACCCATTTAAAAATAAGGCAAATCCTAAGTACAAAAAAGAGTTTCTGCAAAAGGGTGTAAGTTCCTCTCTTGCTTGTCTTTATTTATATAATTTGTGTAAGTTAAGCATCATAGACACCTATTTTGTTCTTTTAAGTTTTTGCAGAACGTCACTGACTTGGAAGGTTTTTGTGTATATAATTCTGGTTTTATGTCCTAGAAATCAACAGAATTTTCTGTCTTGGAGAGTGAAAGAAAGAAGACAAAGGGCAGGAGGGCAAAAAGAAAAAAAGGAGAATTTCCAGATGTAGACGGAGAAATTGAATCCATGTTACTTAAGAAAGGTGAGAAGTTATTTTTGGTGTGTTACTCCAAACAAAGAGACAGTACTAGACTTTGGAATCTGTTACCAGAGAAGTGTTTTCTGATGTGCAGAGAAGTGACCCCAGGCAGCTTTTAAAAGAAATTTACCCTTAATGTTGTACTAAAATAATATTGCAGTCCTGTATCTACTGCTAAAAAATTATATTTCTCTGTGTGCTCAGCTTTTTGTTTAGGCTGAGTACATTTTGTTCAGTATTAGCAAATGCATTTATACCATGGCTGATTTTGTGTCTTCTCCTCCTTAACAGTGAGAAATAAAGGGTCAGAGCTTTACCACCCTTCAGTGAAGTTTGAGGATGTAGGAGGCAATGATGAAACATTAAAGGTTAGTTAAAATTTTATTGGTGGGTACAGGATGCACTGAATAAAATGTGTCATGAAAAATGACAGAGAAGAAATATTGCAGAGTTCATGTGCATACCAGCAGCAACAGCAAGGTTGTTGGTTTTTCTCTCATGAATCTTTCTTTAAGCAGTCATTCAATTCAGATTGTTAAACAGAACTTGTTTTGTTTTCCCCTGTCTACAAGAATAGCAAATACTAATTTCTGCAATTTAAATGGAGATTTCTCTTGTTCTTAACAGGAAATATGCAAGATGCTCCTTCACATCCGTCATCCTGAGGTCTACACCCACTTAGGGGTGGTTCCACCTCGGGGCTTTCTTTTGCATGGGCCACCTGGCTGTGGGAAGACTCTGCTGGCCCAGGCAATTGCTGGGGTGAGATGGCTTCACATTTACAGCTTCTTCCTTTTCTGAGTTACTTTTAGAGGGAAAGAGAATAATATTCTTTCAGAAGAGGCTAGGGCTTTTCATTTTAGCCATCCTGTGATAGTCTGAAATATGTTCATCTTTGAACATAGTTGAATTGAACGTGTTTGAATTACATCTGAATATTTACTTGATAGAACCTCATACATACAGAGTCATGGTGACAAGGTTTTATCTGTGATTTAACTGTTTTGAGGCATTCCCAGAACAGAGCAATACAAGCACAGGTGTTTTGAGAAGGGTATAAATGAAAGATAATTTTGGTTAAATTTACCATACTGTTTCAAATCTAGACTCAACCTTAGTACCTTACACTGATCACATTGATTCTGTTGATTGTTAAACAGCTGATTTCTGAATTCCAAAACTGGATCTTGGCTTGCCTGTGTCATACTGATGTTTTCAGAGCACATGACACTTCTGGTGTTAATAGTTTGGGGTGATGGTGAAGCTGCTGTGCTACTCTATTCTTGTTTTGGATATAAATCTAAGGACTTTTAAGGCTCTCAGTGATAACCATGGACATTTCCTTTTCTTTAATGCAGTTGCTCCTTAAATGTTACTGATTATAACCTTAAATTTAGATGCATGTAAATTACTGACTTTTGTAGTGCAGATAAAGAAAAGATATTTATTCCTGAAATGTTGATTACACCCTTCTGACATTGTTTCAAATGTTTTAATTAAGAATATTTAGATGTTTTCTTTCTAATTCCTTATTGTAAAATGGAACCCTTTGAATAATTTGGTGATATTTAATTCTTCAGTATTTGTATGCTGGAAGGGTACTACATTTGAGGAAAGAAGCGTGTCACAAGTGAAAAACTTAGAGATTAAATAAATATAATGACTGCTTCTTAAATATTTTTTTCTTAAATAAGAGATTTCCAGTAGTGCTCTTTTAGGCAAATTATCTTCTTTGAGCACCGTAGAGTCTCTGGTAGCCTTGAGTTGCATAAATTAGGGTTCATTTTCTTTTTTATATTAAATTAGGGATAGTTTTCTTTTATATGTAATTCCAAGAGCTTGGAATAGGCTGCAACAACCTGTAGCACTACTGTGCTACAGTCTATTAAAACTGCGGTTGTCTTTATTTTTAATAGCAGAAAACTTTGAGTGTGAGTTTTACAAGTGTCTTACTGTACAATCCTGCACAGATATTTCTGGAACAGGACTCTGGGAACCAGATCTGCTGGGGAATACCTTCCACACTGCTAAGCAATGCTTTGTTACCCATTTTAAGTTGGAGGATGCTCCTTCTATTTTTTAAAAATTCCTAAAACTTTAGTCTTGAGTATGTAATTTGTAGGTTTAAAAGATGTCATATTGAAAAATGTTTGTCCTCAAGGGCAGCCAGCATTTCTAACCTGTGGAAATATCATAAAATGTTCCTTGTTTCTTCCAGGAGCTGGAGCTCCCAATGTTGAAGGTGGCAGCAACAGAGATTGTGTCTGGAGTGTCAGGGGAATCTGAGCAGAAACTGAGGGAGCTGTTTGAGCAGGCTGTGGTAAGGCACCCACTGGAAATAGCCCTGTGAATTGTTTGTCTTTTTCTTTGTAAAGATTCCTACTTTGTTGCTGTGGTTTGAATTTGAGTAAGTGTGAGTGAATCTTTATCCTGCTACACACATGACTTGTGTCCCCTTCTGTGACCAGAATTCCATTGTACTGTCATGATGTCACAGAGCACAAAGCTTACTGTTCTGAAGCCTTGACAAAAGATGGTTGATCATAGCAATGTAAAGAGAGCAACATAAATTATTTGCATATTGGGATCTGCTTGGCTTGATATATTAAAAAAAAAAATTAAGAGCAGTTCATTGTGCTTTTTTTGTGACAAGGGGCATTTACTAGTTTTGTATGGCATGGAATTTGAGTGAATGTGAGAGATTTTAGGCTTTGGCAGTCTAAGTAGAAAGCAGGAAATTTGGAGCAAACATGATAAGAGCAGGAGAAAAGTTAAAGTCTTACTTTGATGTGACTTCTGGATGTAGTAGGAAGCAAAGGGAATGAGACAGGTTGAGATAATTTAAAGAAATGCAGATGTTTCTGGTTTTTAGTATGGGGCTGATATTTTATTTCATGAGGTCAGTCTTCTGTTCCTGACCTCTGAGAATGTTCTGGGTTTCTGACTTTATTTCATTTTTCTACTCTCCCCCGAAACTCTTTGTCAGTATTTAAAGTATGCCCCTAAACGTGGCAAAAAGGTTGTTTGCAAACCTGTTTTCTATGTTTCCTGTTGATACTAAATTTTAGTTTTTAGAGAGCCTCGTTAAGAAGTTGTTTAGAATAAAATTACATAGGTTATGGCAAGGAGTTTTTAGAAATTTTGTATGTTTTGTACGTGTAGTGATCAAGGGGAGGTCGCTCCAAATTACCATTACAGAAATACCATCTATTGCAAAAAAGATGTCTAAAATAAAATCTCTTGATTTAGACTTTCTGATCGCCTCCTACACCCCCCTGAGTAGTTTTCCCGCTTAGTTTTCGTGCAGGGGGAAAGACAATAAAAAAGATTCCTCATTCTTTGGCTGCTGGGGAATCTGCACGGCCTTTCCCGCTCGGTCCCAGCGGGAAGGGGAATGGCCAGGAGATGGCGCAGCCGGTGCTGGAACACCCAGTGCGGCGGGGGAACCACGCGCGTTTTTTACCTGGGACTTTTTGGGAACAAAATTCCTGTGTTTTCCTTTAGTATCCCTTTGCACTACTAGTGCTTTCTGAATATTAATGATCTTGCATCAGCTAAGCAGTGTTATATTAGTTACACTAATTATTAATCAGTATTATTGTTGGCTTTTGATAAAGTAAATGGAATTTTAGAGCACATGTGGGAGTTTCTCACTGCTCGTTTTTACTCTTTGAACGTGGTCAGGCTCTGTAGTAGTCTTGAAGTTCCATGACCACCTACTGCTCCTTTTTGTTTCATTCTGTGTGTCAGTAATGCTACTCTTGAAATTCCACAGCTCTAATGTCACTAACAAAACAAACAACAAACCCAGCCAGACCTTTCTTGTGTGATTTTTGTTTATGGACTTCAGCAGGCAGTCACAATGGAATATTTAGGGAAAACATAGGGCAACACAGAGGTATATTTAAATTTTAGACAGTGTTTAGAGACTGTCTAAAATTTAAGGTCTCATGCCTTAATTATTCCATAGCTTCAGATCAGTGAAGTTTCACAGTCTGGTGGCTCTCCAAATTGTCAGCAAGAAAAACAGAATTGTTCCAGGACTTGATTGTACAGCAAATTTCCAGTAAGAGTCACAGATCAGAAAACCTGAAACATCTCTTTCTGGTAATACACTCTGTCAGTGTGAGTTTGTAATTATGAATTTGCCTTGTTCCTTAGTCCAGTGCTCCTTGTGTCCTTTTCATTGACGAGATCGATGCCATCACCCCGAAGAGAGAGGTCGCATCCAAGGACATGGAGCGGAGGATTGTAGCTCAGTTCCTGACTTGCATGGATGGTGAGTTTCACGAACAGCTGTGCTAAAACCAGATTAGAATTATCAGGCTCACTGTCTGCTTCCCTTCAGTACTGACTTGTGCTTCCTTGAGAGGAGATAGTGGCAATAATTTTTCTTGTTTTGACACAGTTTTCCTGGGGAGTGGTGGGAAGATCATAACTTTGGAGGGGTGTTACTACAATGTTTTCACAGTGGTCTGTACAGCATTATATAAGCCTGTCTGTTGTATAAACAGAAATAATGGGGGAACCTGTTAAATTTATTAATAATTAATGAATCTGTTAATTTTTAAATTTTTGCTTGATTCTGCAAAATACAAGTTTTAGGTAGTAGAGGCAGAGATGAACAGCAGTTCAGTCTGACTGGTTAGTTTATCTCTGCTGGCTACTATCATGTGCTGCAGAGTGCCACAGATATAGGAACGAAGTTTGGACAGTGAGTATGTGTACTGACTTTGTTCCTCCTTTCCCTTAGACTTGAATAATGTGGCTGCCACTACCCAGGTCCTTGTTATTGGAGCAACAAACAGACCTGACTCCCTGGACCCTGCACTGAGGAGAGCTGGGAGATTTGACAGAGAAATTTGTTTAGGGATCCCAGATGAAGGGGCAAGAGAGAAGTATGTGTTGTCAAGTTAAACTTTCTTTTTGATGCATTGATAAATAAGAAAATAATATGTAAGTTAACATAAAAATTAGGGAAAAGTACTTTATTGTGTTTAGTTCTGTTTATACCTGTACACACCTGTGGCTCAGCACACACTGAAAAGTTGCAGAAGACATTAAGGGAGCACCTGTTTGTCTTGCTAGCTGGTCCTACATTTGGAGTAATTTCCTTTCTTGTGTGCAGATCTGCTTTTAGCATTATGTTAATGGCTTTCCTACTGCCTTAACAGAACAGATGATGGAATCAAATGTATCTTTTCTCATGTTCAGGAAGTTAACATTCTGTCTTTGGTGCTCCCTATGTAACTGTTTAATTAGGAACATAAATTAAGAAAAGCCCATGTGTACCTCAAGCAACAGGCCTGGATTCTTCCATTCCATTCCTCATGGAAATACACAGTCTGGCATTAAGCTGAGCTGCAGTCATCCTGTGTTGTGTAACTGTCCCTTTTTACTCCAAAGATCTATGACTATCAGACTAAGTTAAAAGAAATAAATCTGGTTTTGCATTTTTAATTAAAAAGGAACTGCTACTCATTTCCTCAGCAGCAAAAAACACAGGAAGGGAGGTTAGAAAAACTTATACCTTATCTTGTTATGGAAAGGAAAGAAAGGTTAAAGGATAAGTTTCTTATTCTCAAATAATAATATCTCTAAGTTGAAGAGGCAAACACTTCTGCTTGCAGTATTGCCCACTTTGCATTGTCAGCACTCAGGCCATTATTCCCCCTAAGGTCTTTTATTTTTTTCTCTTCCCTCCCTTCTTCCTCCAGATTTACTGCCTTGTAGTAACTGTGTTCCTCTTGGCTGTGGGCAGGACATGCAGATGGTTAGAGGTAGAACTAATGGGTCACCTGAGGAGAGTTGTGATTCTCTGATGGTTCCTAGGAACATGTTAAAATGATGATATTCCCAGAAATAGCACAGAGTTGATGGATGGGAGTTGTGGATGACAGAGCCATCATGGTGTGTAAAGATTGTTCACAGGTTTGAGTGGAGTCACAGGCATTCATATTATTGTTTGTTTGTATTTGTGTTCCTGGAGGTGTAGGCTTCAGGGACTGATTTTCTGTTTTAAATTCTTCCCTCCTCCTGCTTTCTGTTGTGTTTTGTGGAAAGCATAGTAGTGTTGACTTGTTCCTTTATTTTAAAATGGAGTGTTTGCATAGACCTTATAAGTCCTCACAGTGTGCTGATTTACAGGGTGAGTCTTGCTGAAGGTAAGATTTGAGCTGCTGAGTTGTGGTTCTGCAGCCTTGAGGGGTGGAGTGAGATGAGAAAGTGTACCTGGAGATCTTGCTTTACCTGGTGTTTTCTTGTGCAAATTCAGAATGAGCCATTTGTAATCCTGAACTGTTTACACTTCAACTCTGTCAATTAACTACAGCTCTTGTCAGACAGGTTGAAAAAATCTTGGGAAACAGGCTATCATCCCTAATAAAGATTGAAAGGAGATGATGGAACTTGCTAGTGGGGAGGGAAACAGATGGAATATATTATAATTTTAGAGTTTTGAAGAGTTTAATCGCTTGGTTTTTTCATAACTTTTCTGTAGTTACATTATTTGCTCTAGAAATAATTTGAACTAGTTTTTATTGGAACTAGAAGTATGTTACTGATCTGGACTTATCTGGTTTGTGCTGCCTTTTAAAAATGTTTTCCCAATGAAGTGATGCCTTGCTGTTATATTCTTGTATTCTGCTTTCAGTGGTCAGATAAAGATAATGAAGATTAAACCAGAGCTCCTCACACAGTCTGATTTCATTTGCTTCCTGCAGAACAGCTTGTGGTAGATGTTCTTCAATAAATAAATTTCTAAAAAGTGGCATGCAGCAGCCAGTGCAGCCTTAGGTTGTTAGGTTAAATTGTATCACTGGATAACTTGTGTGCGTCTCTGTGGTACACTGAGACCTACCCTGGCAGTTTTAATATTAGAATTGAAAGGTGACTTGTAATACTTAATTCACCAAAACTACTGATTAGGGATGCCTGGTTGAGGCTGTTGGGTTTTGTTTAAGAAGTGACAGGAAGTTTATAGCACAGTTCTGTGGGTTTCAGTGTTGGTTACTTCCTACTTGAGCAAAAACTTCCCATTGTGCTACTTCATATGGACAGAAAGAGACATTAAATGCTGTTTGTTTTCATGTGAAGAAAAAAAAAAAGTAACAGCTTTTTCTCCAGCTTTATATTTTCTTTTTTTTTCCCCTTACTTGATTAGAATTCTTCAGACTTTGTGTCGCAAGCTGAAGCTGCCGCAGTCGTTTGAGTTCCGTCACTTGGCGCGGCTGACTCCGGGCTACGTGGGGGCTGATCTGATGGCCCTGTGCCGGGAGGCAGCCATGGGCACAGTCAGCAGGGTCCTGGTCACATCTGAGGAGCTCGGGAGGAAGCACACACACTCTGGGGGGAGCACAGCTGAGGGAAGCCCGGGGGTAGGAGCAGACATCCTGGTGGAGGAGGGCACCAACAAACCAGAACTTCCACCCAAGGTATGTGTTCCTTGAAGGGTGTGTTTTTAACATCTGAAGAGTTGAGCCATTTTAGAGTTATGAAAGTCATTACTCATTGTCTTGGATTGGAAAGACAGGTGTGTGCTAAGGAAGGCAGGAGCCTCCCTGAAATGGAGAATGTAAACCCCCCCATCTCCAAATTGCTATAAATTTTAAATTAAGGGGCTTTCAGGCAAAAAATATGGGAGCAGGAATAACAGTTCTTTAATAGGGAAGAAAATAAAAAGATAAAATAAACAATGCAGTAAACTAAAACAACACTGACAGAGTCAGAGCACAACCTGACACCCTGTTGGTCAGGGTGTTGGTAGCAGTCCAATTGGAATTGTGGCTGCATCCTCCTGGAGTGTCAGGTGTGGTTCTGCTGGAGCAGGGATCCTGTAGAAAAGGGTGCAGTCTTCCTCTGAAGATCCAGTGGAAGAGGCAGCTGTTCCTCTGGGAAATCCAGTGGAGAAGCTGTGTTGGTATTCCAGAACCCCAGATTATATCCAGGTAGAATGCTTGGCTCCTCCCTCTGGGCAGAGCATCTCACAATGCGATGCTGTAGCTCTTATCAGTCATGCAGTGACATTCAATAGCCTGTTATCAGCAGATGTCTTCCTGGAGGGAGGAGTGGTTGTGAAAGAGATAAGGAAAACTGCCCACTTAACGGAAGAAAACTGCCATACAGATGGCAAATAGAATACATCTTGCCTGGCAGTCTGCGACACTCATAAATTCTCAAACATCCACAGCCAACCTAATATTAAATTTAGATTTAGAAATGGCAGCTTCTAAGGCAGGAGCATAACTCCTAATGACCCATATAATGGGCCTGGAAAAGTGGATCCCAGACCCCAGTCCTCCTAAAAATTATGTTCATGTTTTATACAAGGTGTGGTTTTATTCTGGGATTTTTTTTGTTTTGTTTGTGCTGTGCTGTTTTGTCTTCTAACAGAGCAGAGTTTCAAAGAGTGGCTGTATCTCTCTTCAAAAGTGTATTGACTGTAACAGAATTTTAAAGGTATCAGACTTGAGCTGAGTATTTTGCACCAGCTGTTTGTTGTGCCCTCAGTGAAATGTCTGTGATTATGCCTGGGGCTCTTCCCTGGCCTGGTACAGTTACAGTAAGCCAAAGTCTAGAATTATTTATGCAGCCTTTGTTTGCCTTCCAGCTATGTGATTACTTGGGGTAAATCACATGTGGTGTCTAGTACCTGTAGCAGGTTTGAGGAAGAGAGGAGCTGTGGAAGTGCAGCACAGCTGGATCTCTGTTGCAGAAAATAGTATTTCAAGTCCCAGAATTATTCTCTGGCCTAAGTAACCTGAGGATTACTGAAGCAGAACAACTTTATATAGAAATCCTTGGTCCTGCTTCTCAAAATTTGGAGTCTGTATATGCCTTCATTATGTGCAGGCCTCCTAAAGATTTGTCTGGAGATAAGTGGGCTTAAGTGCACATTGTGCTCAGGTTCTGTTTTTAGGAGGGCTGTCAGAGAGCAGTGGTGCTGTGATGACAAGAATCAGTATAAAAAGCTGTAGTAAGCCTTTGTATTAGTGTATCATAAGCATGGTGCTTATACCTCCCAGTGCTTCCTGGGGCCTGCTGTAGCCAGAAGAAAGTGGGGAAGGGCAAGTAGTTGCAGCTTTTATCAACATCACCATGATCAAAGGGGTCATTGAGAATGAGGAAGTCTAATCCTAACAAAGCCATGTTTTGATAGCTGGCAGGAGGTTGACATAGTCTAATACAGGGTATTGTCATTAAAACCCTTGTATTATGTTTATAATGGAAAAATAAACATACAAAACCTTTAAAAATCGTTCACACAATTCAAGTAAACAAACCCAGTGGTCTTGGCTATTTCAGAGGTTCTCTCAATGGCTCTGTTAAGAGGAGGAGAGAGGACTTAAAAGGAATATCAGGTACTCTAAGCACTTGTATTTCTTTGTGGTCAGTTGTAGAGCTATCCTAGGTGAAATTGATAGGAAGTGATAGTTTTTCTTTCTACTCCTGTAGGAAAAACGTTGAAAGTTAAGAGAGTTTTTACATTTATTTTTTTCTCCCTCTGTTTTATAATGAAAATCCTGAAACAGTTCTATTTGTAGTGCAATACCAGTTTGCTTTGATACTGCCTTTCTGTATTAGAATGGGGATGCATTTATGTTACGAAGATCTAAAGTTCTTTGATGGAATATTTTCTCAATTCCCAATATGGAACCGATTGGAGAAATTAGAATGTGCCTCCCTTGGTCACTGTGGTCTGCAACATGGGGCAGTGCAGAAAAGCTTTACCCTGCATCTCTGTCCTGTTTGCCCAAACTTCATGAGGTCCTGATTGCAGAACCAGGTCTAACCAGGCTGAGGAAATGAGTTGTCTTGAAATTCGATGGTGTTAAATTCAAGTGTATGTTCTACAAATATATTAAGAGTTTTAAGAGTTTATACAGAACTGAATATTCTGCAAATTGTTGGAATTGTGCTGTCCAGCAGTTTTTCACTTTCTCTTGAAAGCAGTTTCTTGTTAAAAGCAGAATCAATACATATAAATAATACATATTTTGGAAATTTCAGCATGGAAATACCTTTCTCCTAGTCAATGTGGGAGAAGCAGTAGAAAGGCAAAAAAACATGTATTTTGCCTTCCAGCAACTAGAAGGCAAAATACATGTGCTAGCTCATTTTCTGTAGCACCTAAATCAAGATTTTAAGCTCAGCTCAGTGCCTTCAGACCTGTTAAATGTATACAGAGCTTCTCTGAAACATTTTTATCATTTACAGCAGTTTACATATTTTATGTGCATTGTGTATAATAATGTGATTGACAGTTGAAGTGTGGCTTTGAAAAAGCCCTTAAAATGGTTCTGGAAGTCTAAGCCAGTTGCATAATCTTTTTCTCTCCCTTTCCATGTGCGTTAAGGATGAATTGCAGAGACTTTTGGATTTGCTGAAGGAGCAAGCCCCCTTGCCTGAGGAGCAGCTGCAGAAGCTGTGCATTGAGATGAATGATTTTATTGTTGCACTGTCATCAGTGCAGCCCTCTGCCAAGAGAGAAGGCTTTGTCACAATCCCTGATGTGACATGGGCAGACATCGGAGCCCTGGAGGATGTTCGGGAGGAGCTGACTATGGCAATATTGGTATGTCCTAACCTTCCTTCCAAAGAGCTTTTGCACTCCCCTCTATGCAGGAAATAAAACTGTTTTCAATATTTGTTTAAGGTATAGGGCTATTTTGCAATATCTTTATTTAAAACAGTCAAGCTTGTATAATTTACTTCAGAATTTATTTCAAGTCTGCTGGTTTTATTTAATAGTTTGCTTTTTGTATTCATGCTTTCAGTGTGTTAGTATTGCTCAGTCTTTAAGTATTCTAGAAGTTGTGTACCCATAACCTTGGTTATGCAATTACCACACAAAGAATTGGGGACTACTTAGCTGGAAGCTTAGCAATCTTGCTGCCAATCAGAGGGAAACTTAACATTAACACCTTTAGGTAACTTGGGTGAATAAAATCTTTGCCTCTGAATAAGGATATTTCTCCCATTTAGGGGTAATTATCAGTACAAGGTACTAAGGTGCTGATTGAATATTTATTCTTTTAGTTTATAAAAAATGGGAATAAAGAACTTGCTGTGAATGATTTTTCATCCAGCTGTAACCAAAATGAAAAGTTTCATGTTTTCTTTATGCCAGAGATAACAATGATAATTTCTTTTTTAGGCACCTGTGAGAAACCCAGAGCAGTTCAAAGCTCTGGGCCTGACTACTCCAGCTGGTGTCCTGCTTGCAGGGCCTCCAGGGTGTGGCAAAACACTGTTAGCTAAGGTAATGCATTTTCTAAACATCATTAAAAGCACTGGAGAATCCTCTTGAAATGGATGTTTTTGTAGGATGAGTCTAGATCATAGTGCAAGAAGTTGGCCTTTTGCACCACATTTCATCAGAAGTCTAAATTTAGGCCTTTGTGCTGAAGTTACTTGATTTTTCTTGCATAAAGTTACAACTTTGCTTGAATGGAGTGGGAATTCCTGCAAAACTTGAAGGAATGAAGTTGATTAAGGAAGAAGTAGCAAAGATGAGAAGAAACTCTATTGGATAACCACTCTATGGAATATTTTACTGTAACTAAATTATGTGTTTGGGAATACTCTGCAACTCTTACTGAAAATACTTCTGTTTTGCTTCTTGAGCATTTCAGTTTTTACCACATCTCCATGTAAATTTCAGATTGTTTCTCATTTTGTCTTCAGGTGCTCTTATGGAGTTGAATGTCTCTTTAACTCCCATAGTTATTGGACATTCTTCAGCTGGTGTTGGGGGGTGGGGTGTGAATCTGGAACTGCCTCATCAGAGAGAGGGAAAACATTGCTAAATTCCCTGCTCCCCTCCCACTCTTAATGGCATATAATTATACTTTGTACTGTTTTCTATATTTTGCAAACAGTTGCTAACTGGATGTTCCTCCCCTTATATTTGTTTATTACTCCATGGACAGAACCCAAGCAGACATGATAAATGTGTGTTCTATTTCTATATTTATATCTTTATCTATATCTATCTGGCTTTACCTTTTCTGCAGGCTGTGGCAAATGAGTCTGGACTGAACTTCATATCTGTGAAAGGTCCTGAGCTGCTAAATATGGTATGTGCTAATCATGGGGCTTTTGTTATTTATGGAATTCCTGTCCAAAATGTGGGGCAAGCAAAATTCCTGATAATTACACAACTGGTACTGATGCAGCTGAAATTGCCTTATTTAACCTCTCCTTAAAGTTTTTTGCAGTGAAGTTGTTCATGTGAAAAGAAAAAAGTCACATGTGTAGCTTAAATATTTATTTTAGTTTAAATTACGTGGCAGGTAACCCTTCTTGACTTGAAGTAGGGTTTCTAAATGACCAACTACATACTTCACTGCTTTTCTATAACATGGAGATTTTAAATGTCAACAGATAAAAGTGCTGTAGTTCAAATTCTTGAAGCACTGGACTTAGAACTGCTGTGATGGAACTTCAGTCCCTTTCACAGTCAAGAGAATGTGTTGAACTGAGCAAGGTGGCTGCAGCTCCCGTGTGGTGAGGCCATTGTCAGTCATCTGGAAGCTGAAACCCACATACTGGATTTGATTGATCTCTTCCAAACATTTTTATATGTCTGCTTCAAGTACTGATACAGACAGGAAATACAACACTTAAGTTAATGAGGAGCCCAACTTCCTTGTGGAATTCTTCCTTGGAGAAAATGGTTGGCTGTGCTTCAGAGACTGTGTTAACATATAAATTTGATTCAAATTTTTTGAATCAAAACGTGTTTGTTTGAAAAAAATTGTTTGCATTTACAACTTCACAGCCCCTGTTCCTACAATTCAGCATTCAAAATGAAATTCTGGCTGACTTTTCAGTTCCCTACCACCAAGCCCCTGTCTTCAGGCAGCAACTCTATGAACTTCAGATGTTCATTGTGTTCACATTGCTCACTGGGTTTGTTCATGAACAGCTGAACAACAGGGTCCTTAATCAAGACTTATTTGTTAATTCTCATCACCAAAATGATGGCAAGTTACAGTTCTTGCCCAGAAAAAAGGGAGTTCTATTAAATTCTGAATGTACTGCAAATTGTCAGAAGTCAGCTAGTGACAGTTCCCGTGTAAATCATGATCAGTAAGGAAACAGAGACAAGAGACTGTTGTCAGAAAACAACAGATTACTAGATTGCATTTCTCCCTTGCAAAGTACCTTAAATAGTGTTTAGAACTATTGATTTTTTTTTCCCCCAAGCAAAATCTTTGTGTCTTACACTGTTTCCAAGTTGTTTCTCTTGCTTTTTCAGTACGTGGGTGAAAGTGAGCGTGCTGTACGTCAGGTGTTCCAGCGGGCCAGGAACTCAGCCCCCTGTGTCATATTCTTTGATGAAGTTGATGCTTTGTGCCCTCGGAGGTCTGACCGTGAAGTGAGTCTGCCTTGAGATATTTCCACAAATAAATACTCTCAGTTACAGCTTTTGGGACATTGCAGGCAACAGAAGTACCCAGAAGGGTATTTCTCAAGAAAGGCAATCCACTAGGCTTTTGTTTGAGGGAAATAATGTTGGTCAAGTTTTATAAAGCTTAACACTTTTTTTGGTATGCATATATAAAGAAAGTATCCAGAGAAATTCAGATTAAGCTATTAAGTTTGTTTATAGGATGTCACTACTGTGGAATTACTGTTTACCTCTCAGTAGCTCACCTGCTTAAAATGTGGTTTCAGAGGTTTCAATATTTAAGAACTCTTTTCTCTCAAGAAACTGAATATTGAGTAATTTTGTGTCTTCTTGTTGAGGTGGATATCAGAACAACTAGTACAAATATTTATATGTACTCCTTTAAGTGAGTCCTTTAGTTTTGATGGGAAAGAAAAGGTTTGCCACGAGTTAAAATATGTGGGAAGTGTTTAGCTAGCATGAATTTGGGGTGGAGATGTACTAAGAGTATGAGAGAAGGAATCCACAATGCAGCTCCATTGAAAGTCTGAAAAAGAAGTTTTTTCTTTGAGTAATACTTGAGT
>VYZP01032351.1:0-46015 GCA_013400635.1 Hypocryptadius cinnamomeus
TGCTAATGGGAAAATTCTTGTTTATTAGAATTTTATCAGGGGCATAACTCTGAAAAGAGTAAATGAAGGATGCATTATGACCTGAATAAACTTACCTGTCACTTAGAGCCACAGTGTATTCCTGGGAGTCCTATGCCAGAGCTACATAGAAACACACATCTCCATTTTAATTTCCAGATTATTCCAGAAGTAGAAATCTCAAGAAAGCATCCACAAAATTTAAATCCATATTGGAGGATAAATTGTAAATAAAACAACCAATTTATGATGAATACATATGAATCTCTTGCTGGCATTGTCTCTAGATGCTAAACATTCTGTTAATCATGAGCTTGAAATGAATATAACTTCCCTGTTTCACAAACTGAGACAGAGACAATGCTTAAGGGAGCTGTATGATAGTGGAGATGAATTTAAATCAAGAGTAATATTGACTAATATGTTACGCTGCAGGGGCCAAGTCTGTTTCTTAGTTATATATAAATGACTTGTACGTGTTATCAGAAAAACCTTAGGGCAACCTGCTGTGGAAATGGGATGGGACATGGAGGTGGGGAAGTGAATTGCTAAGAGCCTATTGACACCCCAGCCACAGCTCTTGAACCCAGTGTGCCAGATCCAAGTAGTGTCCTGAGCACCAGCTCTGTCTGAGAATGTGCGGTGTCCAGCAGAGAGCAGGAGCGCATCTGCAGTGCAGTGATAGCAAGTCCAAAGCCTTTCGTTATCAGCACCCAGCAGGGAGCCCTGGAGATGCCATATTTATAAATGACCTATTAGATCACTCACCGGTTTGGGCTGTGGAGACAGCTCTTTTTGTAGTGTAAGCAGAATTGATAACGAGGAAGATCAGATTGGAAAAATGCAGCTGTGCCCTGGTGTCACACAGTAAGACTGTTTGGAGTGCAAGCTGCCAAGGAAACCCACTGAGCTGAAAAATGTACTAGAGACTTACAATAGTTGGCAAAAAGGAGTACAAGCTGGACAGAGACACCAGTTCTTGCAACACCATAGTAGTTCTCTTTTAAAAGAAGGCTGAGTTTAAAAAAGTGTGGAAGCCTTGTAATGCACCCCATATGCAATGTGTGGAATAGTGCCCGTATGAAATAGGGATCTGTTTAACAGGAAGAAGGAAATTTGTCAGCTAATATCGGATGCTATTGTAGTATTTCACAATTGCCTTCAGTTCTCAACACAATCACCAATACACTTGGTGGGCAGGCTGCCTGAGGGAACTGCTCCTTTTGACTGCCTGGATCTCTCTCCTTTCTGACAGCTCTGCATGGGAGCCACTAGATCTGCTGGGAGCTGTGCTACAGATTTTACATCTGGTGCATAGAGAAACTTCCCAGTTAAGTGTTGCCTGTGATCTTTTCTTAAGGGTTTTCATATCACTTCCTCAAAGCTGTGCAAACAAGACTTATATCAGCAAATGCCGACAAGACTTATTTTTCACTAACTCAGTGCCTTGCTGAGAAGAGTCTCATTAGGTCCTGTTCTCTCATTAATCACTCTGGGAGCCTAGTCCAGGCAGGCAGGTTGTTCCTTCTGCTTTCTCTGCCCTGTGGCATTTATCTGGGAATGTGATGTTACTTCTGGGAGTGCCTCCACTCCCAGATTTTTCAATAGTACCGGTTACTTTATGGCCAGATAACTGAGAGTTACTGGTGTGGAGATCACCTAGCCTGCATCATTTGAGAGGCAGTGGATTAGAACCAATTAGGAGGAGATGCTCCAGCTCATTTCAAGACTTTCCTGACCCTGTTGCAGTGTGAAGACAAAGCACCTTGATTAAAAACAAACAAATAAAAGCCTGGATCTGGGATTCTCCCAGTTGTTCTTGGCAGGTGCCTGTTGTCCTAGTGCAGTAGTGCCTTCCTCTGTAGGTATTTTCTCTCTTCTGAATGGTGCATTATTTGGCACTTGGTTATGCATATTGTTATAATCTTATGTTACTTGATGCATAAAAAGTACGGTGGAATTTCATTTGTACGTGCATATGCCTTTTCAAAGTAACTTCAACTGCAAATGTTTACTTTATTTGGTTAAATTGCTATGAACTGAGAAGTGTGGTCGTTGCCTAGCTTTCAATAATGTTTTTGCATTTGGTTAACGTACAATGATTATTTTATTCAGTCGAAATGAAATACAGAGCAGGGTGTATAATACACTTATATAGTCGATATTTTTATAACTTAACTATAATGCTGGATTTAAGAAACAACCCTCCAATTATATATATGAGTACAGAATATCAGTGTTTGCTTCATTGTGTTTTTGTTTTTTGTGTCTTTTCCTTGCTTCTGCTTCTCTAGGACTTTGGAATCATGTTTACACATCACATTGTAACAGTCACGCTGATTACCTTCTCGTATGTAACCAACTTGACACGAGTGGGAACCTTGATCTTATGTCTCCATGATGCAGCTGATATTGTCCTAGAGGTGAGATCATTCGTATATCATCCTGTCAGTAGGTAGAATCTTTTTGCCATGCAGAACAAGTGTTTCCTAAGCCAGTTCAAGGTGGTAATGGTGATTAATATATTCTATTTCCTTGCTTAAATCTTGCAGTTGTAGCAGTGCGTATTTCAGACTGGTTTCTCCTTTGATATGTTGCTTGTACAGAGCAGAGACTGGTAGTGCATTGCATGCTAGAGAGGGTTTTATGCAGATTCTAAATACAGCATAGGAAAATCAAAAGCTAAAGTTTCAGAGTCTGGAAAGTGGTGAAAGTGAGTCACCTGGTACTTAACCTCTGTGACATGGTGTGTGGAGCAATGACCCTGTCTCTGAAAGAATCAAGGTGTCATGGTGTGTTTCTGCTGTGTTTTACTGGGCAGAGGGTTGGACAATTTAATGGTTTATTTGGGTGTGGCCAGTGAGCTGACGTCTGACTTTCCAGGTTCCCATGCCTCTGGATCCCAGTACCAGCAGTTGTATTTGGAGAAGAAGGGATGATTGAAATTCTTTTAAGTCAAGATGGTCTGAACTTCCATAGTGGCAACTTAGAGATGTTGTCATCCTTTATCTGCATCAGTTGCTAGAGAGCTCTGGGTCGTGCTGGAATTTGGCTCTGAACTCTTCTCCAAAGTTAATAACTATTTTGTCTGAAATTATTTTTTTATTCAAGTACCTGCAAGGATACCTGTTATGCAAGAATATAGACTTACTACATGAGTCAACTAAATTTGCAAAATCAAGATCCTGCCATTCTGATTCAGTAGTGCTGTAAATATGATTTTATTTTTTAATCTTTTTTGATCCAGAAGGCACATGACTGCCTGAGATAGAAAGCAAAAGAGAATGTGAATTTTTCGTGATAAAATTAATCACATCTTTGCAAGTTTCTTACAGCTTATACACAGTACAAGAGAATTCAGTTGTCCTCGTGGAAGTAAAAAGACATCTTCTTCTTTTGCAGGCTGCCAAAATGGCAAACTATTGCAAGTGTCAAAAACTGAGTGACCTTCTGTTCCTTATATTTGCTGTTGTCTTCATTGTCAGTAGGCTTGGCATATATCCCTTATGGTGAGTAAGGACATTGTTTTCCTCAAGCTCAAGCTTAGAGATAACTGTGTTATAATTGAAAACGATTCATTGCCGTTACTCTGTTTCCCAAAGCACCAGGGAGAGTTTCAGACATAACCAGGTGCTGAAATAGCCTATTTGCTAGAGTACCATTGTGTTTACTGTGTGCTAGATGAGAAACATCTGGGCCTTCTGCTGGTTTTAAGCTAGAAGTGGGTTGGAGACAGCATAGCTTCAGACTAGCAGGTGGCTGGCTGTATTGGCAAGAAAGGAGAGGAAAACTAAAATATTAGTCACCAAGAAAACCGACCAGCAGCTAAGCTTGAAGCTAGAATATTCTCAATAGCTTTCAGTGCATGCTTCATGAACACTTTCAGCTTAAAGAAAAACACAGTGGAATAAGTAAAGTCTGACCTGCTGAAATTGGTGTAAGGATGTTATTGACATGCAGATTGCCATACTGCAGGCTACTTCTTTTCCACCTCTCCTTTGAATTGGGGTTCCTGGGGCAGCTGTGTACCAGTTATGTCTAGAAGATAGTTACACAGCTCTTACTGTAATCCCACATCTTCCCAGACAGTCAGCTGCTTGCATGTGCTCACACTCTTGTAGGTACACAGGCATGCATGCACACAGACTGAGCATAGATGTTTGATTCTTCAGCTAGGATCTTCTGCATCCAGGGGGCAGACGGCTAATTAGGAAACACATGGATGTACTTCATTGTAAAAATGCATTAAAGTTTTTCTGCAACCTGTGCACTATATATGAGGAGGGCTGAGAGAAGGTGTTAGCCTTTGCTCTTTTCTATTCTCGATCCTTTCTTTCTTGTAAACAGGACTGGCACAGATATCTGTATTTCTAGGAAAGTAAGAGAGGTCTTTCATTGCATCAGAAGATAACAATGACAGTTTTGTTTTTGGGAAGCAGCAAGAATGCCAGAAATTGTACCTTTTGTAGAGTTTATTTAGATTACCACCGAGCTCCTTATTCGGATATGCAGAGGATTTACAGATGTCAACCTCCCTGCTACAGTTTCCTTTCCAAACCTCACTAATGGTATCTCTTTGAGGTTTTGTTAGTGCAAACAGGGTAAGACCAAGATGCCCTTAGGGAGCTGTGTCATCAGCTCTGCTTACCCTACAATGTAGAAGTCTCATTTAGCATTTGATGATTCCAAAGATATTGTCATAATGCCTGGTCCCTACTGTGTTGTGAGTTGGTAAACAAACATGACAAAACATGAAAGTGGATAGACATGCAAACTGGATGTTTGGAAACACTTGTTATTTTCTTCAAGGAGCATCTTTTTCTTTCTTAAACAGTTTTGTTTCCCTTCCTCAGTCCTTCCTTGAATCCAACTGGACCATTCACTGAATTTCTGTAAATGAAATAAGCTGGTTTTTCTACTTCCGTGATCTCAGATAAGAAAAATGATGGCATTCCTGCTCATAGGATTTCACCTGACCCTTGCTTTCTGTTTTATATTGGGAAATGGAGGGAGGATCCAATTTCACCACTGCATTTCTGCCACTGGAGACTGCAGTATATGACTGCTTAAGGGAAGGCTTAGTCAGGTGGGGGCTGGATGGGTTTGCAAAGGGGAACTCATACTTGGCCAACCTGATAACCTTCTATGATGAAATTACTGGCTTGTAATTACATAATTACTGGATTATTGGGCAGAGTGCACCCTCAGCAAGTTTGCATGTTCTAACCTGTGAGGAATGGCTGATACACCACAGGGTTGTGCTGCCATCCAAAGGGAAGGAACCTCAACAGGCTGGAGATACAGCAAACAGGAACCTCAGAAGTTCAGCAAAAGCAGTACAGAGCCCTGCACCAGTATTTTCTGGGGGCTGATCACCAGGAAAGCAGCCTTGCACCAGAGGAACTGGGGGTTCTGGTGGACACCGAGGGGAAATGAGCCAGTTCTGTGCCCTTGTGGTAACGAAGGCTGGTGGAACCCTGGGCTGCCTTAGGAGGGGTGTGGGCAGCAGGCTGGGAAAGGTGACCCTTCCTTTCTACCAGCCCTGCTGAGGCCACATGCAGAGCACTGTGTCCAGCTCTGGCCTCCCCCGTATCAGAGAGGCACAAAGCTACTGGAGACAGTCCAGCAAGCAGTCACTGAGATTGATTAGGGGACTGGAGCACCTCTCACATGAGGAAAGGTTGAGATGGGCAGGATGGTTTAGCACAGAAAAGAGAAAGTTCAAAATGGGTATTATCAATGTAGAAATACAAGAAGGGAGAGTGTAAAGAAGACTGAGCCTGTCCATTGACAGGAATGCAGCAGCTGACAGTGTGCTGTGTACTCCCTGTCACAACCAGAGTGGTTGCCCTGGTGGTCCCTCTGCCTTGTCATGCTTTAACCCCAGCTGCCAACAAAGCCCCACGAAGCTGCTCACTCACTTCCCACCAGTGAGATGGGAGAGAGAATCAGGAGGTTAGAAGTGAGAGAACTCATGAGCTGAGATAAAAACAGTTCAATAGGTTAAGGCAAGAGCTGTGCACACAAGCAAAGCCAACCAAGGCTTTCATCCACCACTTCCTGTGGGTTGGCAGGTGTTCAGCCATCTCCAGGACAGCAGGGCTCTATTTGTAATGGTGACCTGGAAAATGCAAACACCGACACTTTAAATGTGATCCCCTTCCTCCTTCTTCCTCCAGGTTTGTATGCTGAGCATGACACCATATGGTGTGAGATACCCCTGGGGGCAGCTGTCCCAGCTGTGTCCCCTTCTAACTCCTTCTGCACCTCCATTCTCCTCACTGAGGGCTGTGTGAGGAGCAGAAAATGCTTTTTCTCTGTGTGAGCACTACTCAGCAATAACAGAAACATCCTGAAATTACCAACACTGTTTCCAGCACAAATCCAGAATCTAGACCTGTACTACCTACCATGAAGAAAACTAAGTCTATATAAGCCCAAACTAGTGTACCCCTTAACCAATGAAAAATACATTTATTTATTTGAATATGCAAATAATTTAGTGTGGTATAAAAAAAATTCTTTGATTTTTTTAAGACCCTTTTATTTCCACAAGAAAGCCTTGATGTATGTCAATCCCTGTATGGGCCATTTGCTTAAGAGTTGGGCTCGATGATCCTTGTGAGTCCCTTCCAACTCAGAATATTCTGTGCATCTATCCCTTAGATAAAGCCAGAGACAGTTTCATTGTTCTCAGCTGTACTGTAGGCAATGCTTGTGGGAGTCAGAGTTGGCAGGGATGAACCATGGCATACATGAGCTTCTGTCTCCCAAATCCTTTTCCTCTATGAAACAGCAATTCTAAATCTTCAGCTCTATTAGTTTGCATGTCAGCAAAGATGACTCACTGGAGTGGCAGCAGGCCAGGAAGTATAGTTTTGCTCTCCTTTGGTGAAAATTCAAAATAGCAAAATTTGGTGCCTGATTAATATTACATAAATATGCAAATTTTTCTAGCATAAAGGCTGAGAGGTATAAAATCAGTGTGCGTGTAATGTAAAAGCAAGGCTGTAATTTATAAGAAAACTCCCCCCATGCAGGAAGGTGAATACCCGAGACAGGCTGGCAGAGACATCACTTCCGAAGCGCTGGTGTGCTGGTGTGCTGCCGCTTTGCACAAATGCCATTTCATTGTGCATAAGGGTGCTCATAAAGAATTCAGAATGTATCAAATGCTGTTGTTTGAAGGGTGTTTAACAGTGGGGCTAAGACGAAAGAAACTGGCAATTAGGTATATATTTAGCAGTATTTCTGCAGGCATCTGGAGTTCATTTCAGCAATAATTCAAAAACCCCAGGATACTTTCTGCCTCCTGCTGCTCAGTGAATGTAGGAGTAAAGCTGCTATTTTCACTGACAAGACGTTTTGCTTGTGAAATTCTCCCACTTGCACTGTTCTAGCAAATTACCGCATAGAACACAACTCTCCATGAGTCAGGCGGAACATGTTGCCTTCTCAGGTGAACCAGGATTGTAGGGAGAATGAAAGCAATCTCAATCAAAAGTTAATATAAATTATACAAGCCCTTGGCTAGTCTAATCAGGATGGGTAAAGCAGTAACTTCAAGCTCTCAGGGAAGCTGGGTTTATATTTATTTACCAGGTTAAGGGACCAAGCCACTTAAATTCAGGCTCTTTCAAATTGCTCTGACTACTTAATAGCATGCAGTTTTCTGGAATCTTTCTTTTCGTTACACAAGTAATCAAACCCTAACCCTAGGCAGTAAAAGCAGCCTTAGCAGGGCTAAGGCTGGTTCCAAGGAAAAAGCTGTGGAGGATGCCATGTCTTGGCAGTTTTGTGTTCCCCTTGGGATGCTTTTTGCAGCTGCAGTGTGCCTGGATCTGTGTAATCGCAGTGATTTGATTTCACATATGAGGACGCAAACAACGAGCCTTTGCGTTCATGTGACCTGTGAGGTGTCAACATGCACATATTACATGCATGCAGTGAGAATTGTAAAATAGTGCCTTATCAGTGGAGATTTAAGTGAAAGCCTGATTGAAGCAGATTATAAAGAGCCCAGATCATGTTCTGCATATGCTGTCCCACAAGTTCTCATATAGACCACTTTGGTGTAACCCAGGTAGTCCTTATTACGGCCTTCTGTTCTTGATCTCTTTTTGCACTGTCCGTATCCAGAGTATTGTATCACATTAAAAGCTGTGAAGATGGACAGTCAACTCCTTTGATTAGTTAGTATAGTCTTGTTTCTTGCCAGTAGGTACATCTTAGCTGGATCTTCTGTTTGTGAGTCTGTTTGGAAATATTCTGGGTAAAAAAATGGAAAAGTATTTGTCACTGTTAAAATTCAAAGGTGTTTCAGGCATATGTCTCCTCATCAACTGCAGTGTGTGGCTTCTAAATGAGATTTTGGTGTCAATGTACCTTATATAGGATTGGGTCAGCCAATCCTTAGAAGAACAACTTTTGTTCCTTGCTATTCTTTCATTTTTAAACTTGTCCATGACAGTACACACAGTCTGGTTCATGGCTGATATCTAATTGCCTGTAGGTGGCAGTGAGTGTCTGCATGAACCAGAGAAGCCTGGCGTGATTCTTCATGAGTTACAATTAACTTCTGTTCACCGTGGTGAGCTGTAATGGACCCGAGTTACTTATTACCAGACCTGCAGTCATCTCTGCATGACTGGCAGAATAGCTCCTCCGGAGTTCCACCACTGGCTGAAGGGGCATAGCCTTGTCCTTAATGCACATGCTTTGTTTCCAGATAGTGATACAGTACTGCCAGTGTGCACTGTTCTCTTTCCTTTCATTTGTCCTGGAATCAGCTTCTCTCTGAGCAAATAGGGCAGTGCAGAACCCCAATAAGAAGCAGCTGCTACAAAGATTTGCTGACTCTCTGTTTTTCCTACTTTTGTTCTTTAGCTGATATTGGCTGGGTTTGTACAGCTTTTAACAAGCACTGGAGTTGAATTGTTGTCTTTCACATGCTGGTTTTCTTTCCTGGCACATTTTCTCCTGACTGGCCCTTGGAGTATGTGTGTTGTGTGGGAAGACAGCATGTGGACCCCAGCAGAGTCACTCTGCTTCCCTCCTCTGAACATACTGGAAAAGCAGAAAGCTCCAACCTACCCTGAAAAGCACCCTACAGTGCCAAAGCAATATGTAGGCAGTGGTTAAAGAAAGAGTCCTGGCTAGGTACTTCACATAGTAAGAATTCGGGTAGCTAGATGAATCCCAGCTGCCCAGACCTTGTCTGCACTCTGAATGAACACAATTGTTTTGCAATGGTTTTACTTACTCTTGTTGGATTGGAAACCTTTCTAGCCTAGCTAGGATAATAAAATAGCTTTTTTGTTAAGATGATCTCTTCTGACACTGTCTCAAGCTCATTTTGCTCAGAATGTTGTCTAAACCAGAGCACAATCATAATCACATGTTGCTTGTGGGTAGCAGATACTGAAAGAAGAAATTATGATTTTGATACTTGATTCCTGATGCTATTCATACTGTCATTGAGTGGATGCTGTAGAACTAGCAAAAATTATCTGATGTGCTTACATTTCAGTCTGTTTATAAGGCAACTTATAATCAATCAGTTTATCAAGAGCATTTAATAACAAGGTTTTGGCACACTAACAATAGTATATTCAAATAACTCATAGACTTCAATTTATGGATTAAAAAGAAGGTTTAATTAACTAAGGCTCTATAAATTTACTCAGAACTCTTGTCTTAGCTCTTTAGCTGAGCATATACAGTGTTGCCATCCCATCTGCTTCTGACAGAACATTATCAGATGTTATCCTTTCTAATGCCTAGTTATTTCATTTCCTCAATTTTTTTACAGCATTTGTGAACTCAGGCATCTGGAGTTTTACAAGAAGCAAGGGTTAAATCTTTGGAGTACCAGGTTAATACTGATCCAGCCATTACAGGGAAGCTATAAGAAATGGAAAGGTTAGAGGTGTCATTCACCATTATGGGCTTGCAATGTAAATAACAAAAAGTGGCATTTGCTCAGTGTTGCCATTTTTAAAATTTTCATGTGATCACAGCAGGAAGAAATTATATGAAAAAAGATTTCATCAGACTTCCAAAGCCATTCCTATCCTCATTTTTAGTTTCTACGGACTGTAATCTGTGGTCATAATACTGCTTTCTGTTGTCAAGGATAGCATATTCAGTCAGTGTTCTTCTTCTTTTATTAAGAAAAATGTCCTGTCTAAAACCTGTGCTCCAGTTGGAAACAGGACAGATACCTGTGCAGTGGCACTTCTCTTGTTCCGAATTATTTTGCCAAGCATAAATGTGTCAGGGCAAGGGAAGCAGCATGTTTGTTTCTCTTGTGGCCCGACATCTTAGCTGCTTTTAAAGCAGCTCAGGTAGGTAGTTTGAACTTGTGCAAACATTCTGCCTCTTCTCAGCCCCTTTTCTCTTAGAGATATCTTTAGCACCAGGGTTTGCTGTTACTGGCACATATTTTGTAGTGCTATAGAGTCAATACAAAAGCCGAACAATGCTACTGCAAGCTTCTGATGTATGTGGGATGTAAAAATCATAGCTCTGCAAAAGCAGGAGAGTAAGTTGACTTACCAACTTGAAATAGTAAATGACTTTTGAACACCATGATCAACAGCCATGATGGAACTGGCATCTCATTCATGTTCAGCTAGGAGGGGGTCATTGTGGCTGAACACCCTGGGAGAAACCCAGCCCTCATGTAAATGAGCACATTCTATAGCTTTCATCACTGTTGCACAATGGCAGAGTTTGACCCATAATATCTCTGAAAGTATAAATAATTATTAAGAAAATTGGATTAAACTGAAAACTGTTTAGGGATGATTTCACAGACATTGACGTTGCATGTAGTTAAGCACAACTGCACTTATTTTTAGTCAACAGAAAGGGGCAGGAGGATGGCTTTTTTATACTCTGATACTCTGTTCTGCAAAGATTGGAAACTATATAGTTTACAACAAATGCTTTTCCTCTTTGGAGAATAACATGCACTCCAGGAAAATGGATCTTGATACATGTTCTCTGTTGCTCATATACAAGTTTTATATGTGCCTGAAGATTTTCAGTGTCATTCTTAGCATAACATAGTTCTTCAGTACCTGTGAGTTATTATCATGGGCCTTTACACAAGCATTTTGCCATAACACACTACTGATACAATATCTTGCTGAGTATAATTACATTCTGCTAGGAATCTTGAGTTCTCTCCATATCCTGATGTCTATGAAGGACTCTTCTGAGGTTTGAGTTTGGATTGTGAAAGTGCCTATGACCTTGTATCTTTGTTTTTTCTATCCACAAGAGTATAAATACTACTATTCATACCAGTGGCTGCAAAATCAGCTAATGGGCAGTAACTGCTGATGAGAAGGAATTGAGTGAAAAGCACAGCTGAAACCAGGACAGTGACAGCTTGATCAGGTCTCTTCTGCAGTACATCAAACATGAATAATTTCCTGCCTGCTCCATCATTTTAGTTAAGTAATTGGAAATCCTATTGATCTGCACACAGGACTTAACACAGTGTCAGAGGCAGGGCTGTAATTTCTGCAAAGACATATTGTTCCTGATTAGTATTAGGACAGGAGCCACCCATCTCCACTGCAGCTGGGCAGGTATTGCTACCATGTCAGGAGATCTCTGATGTGGGGCTGCTGCAGGTGAGCGGAATGCCACATGGTGGTGACCTCACTGATAAAACTGAAGTGTGTGGATTTAATGTTGCTCTGAATACTGACTCAATAGTTTATATTCTTTCTGTCACTGCATTTTGCAGAGATCTTTCATCAGCTCTCTAAAAGAAGGAGGGTAATGAGCATCACCAACCAAACAGTCTGATGAATCAGTCTGAGATGCTGTTGAAAGATCATCTCTCTCTCTCTCTCTCTCTCCCAGTCCTTTCCTGCTTCATTGCTTCTGTGTGGGTGGCTGGTTCATCTGACTATTCTCTGTTCACAGTGGGTCTCTGCTACTTCTCTTGTATTTGCCATGCACTGATACTCTGGAGGGCTGAAAATGTAAGAGACAGCAGGATCTGAAAAGGGAAACAAGCTTGTTCTCCCACTCAGCAAGAACCAAGAAGCAGAGCAGTGATGTAGACACAGCAGCTGGCCAAGCTGAAACTCAGATGAAAAACTTGGCAGTATAGCCCTTTATGTACTGGATTTGCTATAATTAAATATTTAGCTTCACTGCAGCTTGAGGACTCCAGTACATGGAGTGCTATAAACCAAAGTTTCCTGAATTTGATGACTGTTTTGTGTATGATTCCATACACTTTTCAGGTAAAAAGCTGTTTAACTCATTTAAAGTTTCATGCAGAAACATCTGTGTGTAAGGTCTGTTGTGTGGCACTGTCATTAAAAGTAACTAGGACAGCCTGGGATATGAAGTCCTGTTAGATTCAAGCAAGGTCTAAATCCTAGAGATGAATCTTGACCACTGATGAAAGGTATCTGATTTATCATCCTGTGGCTGATCAACATGTGCACATACATGTATTCTCACACTCCGCTGCTCTTCATTTATCTGTGAATCTCAGTGACATTTTTTCTACCTATCAGTTTTATGGCATCTGTTAAGGAAGTAGTCCACAGTGTTTTATAAACACGCTAACAATTCTCACAGCGACTTTATGTGGCCAACAAGGTGTGCCAGTACTTTGTGCCCATCTTTAACAAAAAATGAACGGTGTAAAGAAATTTGAAAATTTCTTAGGTCACATAAGTTAATATAACAGCTAAATCCACAATTTAGAACTCCTGAGTCTTTATTTTCTGGTCATAGTCACTTTTTACCACATATAATGAAGAATAAACGACTATGTTTTGGTGGCAGAAGTAAGTGCAATTGTTTGGTTTTTTAAAGGAAAAATTTCTAAAAGGGGCAGAAACTTTGAAGCATTGCTGGTAGGAATAGTGTTGAGTTACTTGCACTAAATGGGATAGTTAATGTAGCTACATAATTACATAAATATAATTATGTATTTTCTTGATAATGTATGCAGTTTCGAAAGGTGTCCCAATACAGGTATTACAGTGCAATATAGAATATTGTTGTCTAATACACACATAATGGGGATAAAGACATTTGTTCTGAATTATTTATACGAGCTGGTATAGTATTGTGCTGTCCTTGATCATATCAGAGACTTCCATCTATTGTGCTGTGTTAACAAGGTGGCTTTAATTCAGCATGTTGCAGCAGAATATGTTGGGCACTGGACAGTGCTGCAGAAGGGAAGGCAACTTGCAGTAGCACTAATTTCAGCTGCACAGTTTCTGCTCCCATTGGATGTGATGATAGTGCCCATCATCCTGCTATGCATCATTCTGCAGAGTTGATCACTAACTTCTTGCTTGCCTGCAAGAATACGTACTCCTTCCACATGCTCCTCCTTTTCACCTCTTTTCATTTCTCTCAGGATCCTTTCAGAAGCAAACATAGAACATTTTTGTCAGTTCTCAGACAATATAGATAAGGATTTTACTCTTTCACCCATTCCTCTCTTTCTTTATCTCCCTTCATCTCTAGGTTTTCCTTTCATCCTCGGTGCAAGACAAGAGATCAACTTGCCAAGAATTAGTAGCTGATACCCAAGAGCCTGGATTTGGGCCCACTAAGTTGTGGCAGGGGAGTGTAATGTTAATGAGTCAGTGTGGATCTGTTACCTCTAGTGTCCCAAGTACTGCTTCGCTGGCTAGATAAAGAGCTAAAGACTAGAGGAAAAACCTGTATTACTGTTGGTGTGTTGCAGGTGATTGTTTAGTAGTTGTTGAAAATGTGTTCATTTTATTCTGGGTGTTTAATTAGAGTGGTAGTACAGTAAGCACAGGATTGTCTCTCCCAGTGGCTCAGATATTGTGGCAGGGTTCCTGAAAAAATACCACAGATTTCTGTAAGAGTAGATTGGATCTTAAGTGGTGAATTTATTTTTATTTGCTTTCATCAGCCATACTGCTTAATTCAAGATGCTAAACTGAATGCTTCACACAGCCAGGTGCACAACCCTCCTTGGGATGTATTTAATGAGGGAAGAATACCTTCCATGAAATTGTGTCATGTACTCCAGCTATCAAAATCTACCAGGGGCTCAGAACAAAACCAGTCCAGAAATTATTTTCAAAAGCAGAAGCTAACATTTCGTTTCAAATTGCAAAGATCTGAGAAATGCTGACAAAAGTTTTCAGAAAGGTAGAGCACTTGCAGCTTGAAGTAATTTTCCCCTGTGAGATCAAGTCCAGCTGCTTCAAGTCAGATACCCAAGAATCAAAATTTTCACCATTCATTATGAAAAGCTGGGATTTAATCACTGGAGAGCTTTGAAAAGTCCCAGCAAGTGTGTTTACAGATTTAAGTGCTTTTCTGAGTATTGAATCTAAGATTTATTTGCATACACATAGGCAATTTCTCCTCCATGTAGTCCATTTTCGTGCTGCTATTTCCAGTCCCTATTATTTGTATAGTTGATTAAAATGCTTCCATTGAGTACTTGAAGCAGTGAACTTGGTGGAAAGTGGTCTAACCTCCTTCTTCCTCAGTCTCTACAAGCAGAATTTCTCCATATATTCTGACTCATAACCTTTTGAAATTTTCCCCATTTCAGACTTTTAATATGAACTTATTTATTTATTTTGAGAGTTTATTTGCTTACCTCTATTTTTTCTGCAGTTTTCTGTATTTTTCACTCAGCTTCTGCTCTGTAGGTGCTTAGACATAGCCTTAGCCCCACGTGAACACCTAGCCTGCACATCAGACCACTCTTAGCATTGCTGGGCAATTAATGAGATCCTTTTTGCAGCTTTAATAGACAATTCTAGTCCTGGCCTTAGTTTGTCAGACATAACAGATTAGAAAGAAGTCTGCTTTTTCATTGAGGCTTATTTCCCTATCAAATACACAATATATGAGTCATTTGCCCATGAGACTGTTTTTGATACCAAAAGCACTCTTTTTGGCCTCGCTTTCTTCCTGACTTCTGCAAGAGCAGACTAACTCATCTCTAGTGCTGCTTTTTTTACTTGACTTCTGTGGAAGTCCCCAGAGATGAATTTGGTCCATTTAATAAAATATAAACAGAAACCTGCAGAAGCATAATTTACAATTCTGTGGCATTTAAAGTTTTAGATATAGAGACAGTTGAGTGTAAACAATAGTAACTTTATATACTGGAGTTGTTGATTTCAAGTTTGAATTTGATATAATGGTTAGAACTGCAGTAAGCACTGGTGAAGTTGAACAGTGCTGACTCCACGTCTGTTTTGATATGATGAGAATGTCCCCTTGAACAGTAAAGTGGGGTGTTACTGTGACAAATATAGCTACCACTGGCAGAACAAATTGCACAAAGCTGAGACTGAAGAGTTCTACCTGACAGAAGCAATAATATGACGGAGTTTTTGCAAACCGGAAAACATTTTCTGGTGTTCACACCATAAACACAAGACAGTGTAAAAACACAGCTGTATAGGAAGGTTATAAAAATTCAACTTCTGTAAGAAGGCAAAACTGAAAAGGTAGAAGTACTAAGAAATACCCCTACAATATTAAGTCCAGTGTATCAGAAATCACTGGTTGATTTTTGGTCAATGGTGTTACACACATTTAGTTACCACTAAATGTTGTGCTCCGGATTTGTTGTCCGTACATATTTCATACTAGTACTACTTAAACTGGTTTTATGTTGCTGGAAAGGGCCGTGGCAAATGTTGTTGTTTATTAAAAAGCTGAGACCAATCTCCATAAGTTCTTCGCTGGGCTGTGCGCTGCCCTGGAGCCCGTGCGCGGTCCCGGGGCGGGCGGGTGCCCCGAGCCCGCGGTGCTGGCCGGGCTGAACGCGCCATCTAGTGACTAGCGGGGATGGCTGATGTAAAACGGGGAGCGAGGAACAGAAGGGCAGTGGAGTTGTTCATTAATTTCTGCATCAGCAGGGGAAGTGAATGAAGTTTGACAAATCCTTATATTGTCTTATTTCCCCCCTAATTAACAGACATTCCTAGGTCATTATTTGTTTTTAAAAATGCGATTGTTTCTATTGACTGTTCTCCACTCTGCTCTCAGGCTGTTTGCTGAGATAGATTGAAATCACCTGCTGTGGCAGAGTATTTGAGCAGAAAGTTAGTGCTGTGTTCACAAAGCTTCAGAATTCATTGTAACATCAGTTTACTGCCTGCATCTGAAATGCTGATTGTCAAAAATTTGTTTCAAATGTGTAGGACTGCCTGAATTTCTTAGAGTCATAGAATGATTTGGATTGCAAGGGATCTTTAAATGTCATTTAGCCCAACCCTCCTGCAATGAGCAGGGACATCTTCATCTAGATCAGGTTGCTCAGAGCCCTGTCCAACCTGACCTTGAATGTTTGCAGGGATGGGGAGCCTACAACCTCTCTGAGCAATCTGTTCCAGTGTTTTACCACTCTCATTGTAAACATCCTCTTCTTTAGATCAAGTCTAAATCTACCCTCTTTTAGCTTAAAACCATTAGCCATTGTTTTATCTCAACAGGCCCTACTAAGAAGTTTGTCCCAATGTTTTTATAAGCCCCTTTTAAGTACCAAAAGGCTGCCATGAGGTCTCCCATCCCTCACTGCCCCATTGCCCCTGTCCTGGATGTAACTGCCTAAGCCTCACTCTTGGTTGTACATTAGTGGTATGCAAATCAGATTTAGTGCAAAACAGTGGCTGATATGGGGGCCAGTAATTTTGGTTATCAATCAGGGAAGGAGTTATTTGAGTCAACCAACACCTGCTAGCTATATACATGAAGAGAAGAAATGCATACTGAAGACCTTTGTTTTCTGCATGCAATGTTTACAAATCAAGTTAAATATTGAAAGCAACATTTTGATGTTTCTCTCTGCAGACACCTGTGTGATTCAGTCCAAGTCACTATTACTTTGAAAACCAACTGTCCATATGGATCCCTTCTAATGAAGTACTTGTCGTTTTGATTTAAAAATAACTTCTTTGAGATTGTTGGCTTAAGGAAAGTGTTATTATTTTTCTGTCCCTTTTTTTTCCTAGGATATTAAATACAACATTGTTTGAACTGTATGAAGCTCTGGGCAATTTTCCTGCCTTGTGGGTCTTCAATGTGCTGCTTATGGTTCTTCAAATTCTGCACTGTTTTTGGTCTTACCTAATCATAAAGGCAGCCTACAAAGCTATTTCAAAGGGCAAGGTAAGACAACATAGTTCTGTTTCACGATTTTAAGTTTTCCATTATCAATAGAGGTCACTTTTTGTTTGGGTTCATTTTTTTTTTTCTAATTCATAACATGCCACTAAAAACACATCTTGTTTTAGATAAACTCTTCTTTCCTTTCCTGGAAACTTTTTCCCACACCTAATGATTGTCAGATAAGTTAATAATACTCTGTATAGTGATTGTCTTTATATGTGATTCTGCACTTCCTTTTTACAATGTAGTACACTGAACTAAACTACATTAGGGAAATCAGGTTAAAGAAACCCAAGAAGTAAGCTGCTTTCTTGAGGCTGCCAGTTCTGTTTTTCTTCTTTACAGTAGTTGTTAGCAAAATGTTCATTTTACAGCTGGAAGTGATAGCGATAATAATACAAAATGAAATTGTGCTGTGTTTGCTAGTGGCAAAGTTACTGATCACAGCCTCTTCTGGGTTTTGGTATTAATGAGGTATTGCAAAGAGCTCTGTATTTTCCTTCTAGTATTCCCAGAGCAAGACTGTTTGAGCTAGACTTTAGTGTCTTGCTGCCAGTGCTGCATTTGACAGGAAGATGTCACTCCCAGAAATACATTACAGCTGCTGTGCAGACACAGGGCTTATGTAGATGGTAGAACTAATCCTTACAAATCGTGTAAAGGCAGGATACTTTGCCCTTAAAGAGCAGAGCACATTGATGTGACTGACCCCAAAGTGAATGGGATTGTTCTCCAGAAAATTGCTGTCTATGAATATACTGGAGACCTCAGCCATGCACTGGCAAAGCCCAGAATCTGCTACTCCATCTGTGAAAGACAGTGCATTCACGAGCTGTATTTTGCCTGGAAGGCATGCTGCTCTTTAGTCTGCTCTGCTTTTAGAAATTATTAGCCTCAGTTGTCCTGTCTGAATTATACCAGTGACTTCAAAGACTGCTTCCTCCTCTCTCTTACTCTGCTTGTTTATCGTTTCCCTTGTGCTGTGCTGGAAGGCTGGGAAGTGGAACCCCTTGCACGTAAGTTTCTTTAAATTTACTATGCAAAAGATTTATTCTGACAACACTGGTGTTTGTGGTTTGGGTTGGTTTGGTTCTTTTAATTTGTAGTTTCTGCTTGGTATTTATCCATTGTTTGTATTTATATATTTAAGTAAAGACTATCTTGAAAGGCTATTTTTTACTTCTTGGCTATGCATCACCTAAAACCATTCAAACCCACTTCTATCTGTAGTATCTAGGTGCTATTATGCTTCACCTCTTTTACATACAGAGGTAGGTAGATAGATAGATAGATAGATAGTGTATACACATACTTATGGTTGTGTTCAAGGATCCCAGGATGAGGGAAGAGATGAGAATCTTTACTCCATGTTTCAGAAGGCTGATTTATTATATTATGATATATATTATATTAAAATGCTATACTAAAACTATGCTAAAAAGAATAGAGAGAAAGGATCCTTGAGAAGGCTCGAAAGGAAAGGAATGATAATAAAATCTTGTGACTGCTCACAGCCTCAACACAGGTGGCTGTCATTGGTCATCAAGTAAAAACAATTTCACATGCTGGGTAAACAATTCTCCGAATCACATTCAAAAGCAGCAAAACATGGAGAAGCTGAAGCTTCCCAGCTTCTCAGGAGACAAGATCCTAGCAAAAGAATTTTTCATAAAATATGTCTGTGACACATACTTTTATATATATATATATATATATGTATGTATGTATATATATATATATCTCAACAGGGTACGCATCTGCTCTGTCAGCATTCAGGACAACACTTGAGACTGTAATTCCTTCACCTTGTAGTTCTAACAATTGCACAGGAGAAAATTGAGATTGTACAGAGTTAAAGCAGAGTTAGACGCTTGCAGTAGCACAGTGACCAGGTTAGAGATGGATATGTATGCCATATATACAGAGAATTAGTTTTCCTTCAGATCTTAACTTCCTCACTTGCAATGCCATTCTTTCTATTTCTGCAATAAAAATAAGAACTGTTTTCACAACACATTACAGATATCTTACAGATAAGTACTAAGTACTGCAAGATGTGTTGCACTCATATCAGGTTTTAAGTGCAAAAACTCTGCTTTGTTGCTGCATTTTAAAAACAAAGGGAGCAGATCCCATGGTTAGCAGAACTGGCTACAGCATAGAATCTTATTTTGATTTTTGGCTTTGGGGCAGGGCCCTAGCAGAAAAATTGGCAGTGAATCTATTAAGAGAATTTAAGTTGAAGTAGAATTGTTCAGTCATCTGGTCTGCCATCACTTAGATCACAGGTGCTCAGTACTTGTGCTGATACCATTCTCTTCTGTCTGACAAGGGTATAATTTTAAGTGTATTTCTGTACACCCACCAGCTGCTATATAAAAGTTCCTTTATATGAAAGACATTGAAGTAACCCATTAATTGAAGCTCTGTAAAATATGGAACCAAATTTCTGACCTTAGCTGAAGTCCAGTTTCACAGTTGTCAGAATTGTGGGCTTGCTAGACATTGGCATTAAAAGCTTTACGTACTGGGAGCTGCATGGGAACTGTTTTCTTTTTTCGCTGGTTCCAAGCAGAATAGTGTCACTCAGGCACTGTGATATTGCAAGGGCAGCACTGGGAGCTCCAAAGGCAAATGGCTCTTTTGGAGATGAGAGTGGAATTGTCATAAAGACTTTCCAGAGGAGAGCAGGATTACTGTAAGCAAAAAATTACACAGTGGCCCTGTTCTTTAAGTATTTTTAGTTCTTCAGGAAAAAGACTCACCATGTGTTTGCCCCCTTTTATATCCATTTGCTGTAGTAAAGTCAGCTGTAATTGCCTGATTGTGGCAACCAGCAGATTGATTGTGGATTGATCGTGAAGAAATTGGGATGCTCAGCTATACAAACAGGAGTAGAAGCAGGCATGAAAATGGCATCCTTAGAGCTGCATGCAGGTTCAACTTCAGGCCTCTTTCTATTGATGCTGGGATTTTTTGTATTAAATCTGGTGGACCCTTGCTAGTTCTGGCGATTTTCAATATTTTTCAAAGAAGTCAGCTGAAAATTAGCAGGAAATCCCTAGCAACTAAGGTCCATCTGTTTCTGAAACACCTTCCAGTGTTTCAGGAAGATGAAACACTGACTTCCAGTGACACAATGGGACACACAGTTGAACAGTGATTTAGAGACTGAACTGGACTATGTCCACATTTTGCAAGTGCCATTCTCACCACTTGTCTGAAGTCAGAGACCGGAGTTACCTGATGTGGTGAGTTTTATTTCAAGCAGTACTCATGAGTAGTCCTGCGAGCACACAACACTGTTCCCTGGCGCCATGTGGTCTCCAGTGAGTTGGGAAGTAAGGGGCAGAAAGTTAGGTTGAACATTTTGTATTACCAGGTCAAAGAGCAGCACTCCAAATGAAGGACAGTTGTAGTTAGTAGGAGGGCAGAGGGACTGAGCGTAGATTGAATTTGGGAGCTTGGATTGTTGTTTACTTCGGTCTGTGCAAAACACTTTGCCTTGAGCACTTGGCCATACTGCCTTCAGTGCACCAGTGCTGAGTTCTCACCCTGCCTTTGCACATGGCATATGTATGTGCAGACATCTGTGTTTGGCGTGAGTGCAGGCAGGCAAAGGCAGAGAAGTGTGCCAGAGCTGAAATTGCCTTCAAAACTCAAATTGAAAAAATGTGTGAATTCTCTGATTCTCTTGAACCAAAGAGCCGAGTTGTTTCCTTACAGTCACCTACTGCCTGCTTCTTTTCCACATTCTACAGGTAGCAAAGGATGCCAGAAGTGATGTTGAGTCAAGCTCAGATGAGGAAGAAACAGTACCTCGCTCAAAGGCCCCACACAGCACTGTTGCCACGAATGGGACCAGCGGTGCCAATGGGACAAATGGGTATCTTACTGCTGCCACTTCCTCAGAGGAGCATTAATCCTTCAGTTCAATCATGAGACACAAACAGAATGAACTGTTTGCTACTGGAAGTAAATTATAAGTTGTGAATGCAGTTTATTCATGTATTTCAGCATCAGAAAAAATTAGGAGTATCAAAGCATTCTGATAGCGCACTGCCATATTTCCTGTTTGTGAATGAAGACAGCACACCATTCTGTATACGTAGGCATGCTGTATGTGTATGTAACTGACACAATGGGAGCAGTATTTTCACTTGTACTGTCTGAAATATTATTTATTTTTTATTCTTTTGGGAACTTCTGGACAAAAGGGAATATCCATTCTCAAACTTTGTGTCTTGGATTCTCGGTAACAGAGAGCATCATGCTCAGATCTCTTCTGTCCATCCCTGTTGGTTTTGCTGAATCTGCTATAAGTAATAGTTGCTTGATTTGTTACTTACAGTAAGATAGAACATAGCTTTATAGATTTTAGATCTGCTTCAGATATTTTTGCTATCTTTGTGTTTTAAAGTACTGGTTTTGAAATCGCCTATCAAATCACAGTTACTGTTCTTCCAACATAATTTGGGGGAAAAAAAAGTGGTAATTGTGGGATATTATTTTAGCATAATTTAAAATTCAATTTGGTGGTTAATTGCATTAGAAGTAGACTTGATTTGTTGTGCAAATACCCAGAAGCATTGTTGTCAGCACTTTGGATAAATTCATTATTACCTTTTTTTTGGCCTTTCAATTTTTGACCTCTACAGATTTTAGCTTTTTGCAGAGATTCCATGTAAAAAGGTGTTTCTTCAAATGCACCATTCTGAATCCAGGCTTAACTCCTGAAATTGTACTTGTACGTTCACCTGATTGAGAGCAGGGGTGTAATGGAAAAACCAACAGATGAAAAGTTCATTTCTTCCTCGGACTCAGCTCAGTCTAGGTATTGTTCTCAAAATTATTGCCACTTCCTTGGCAGGGTGAAGAGAGAGAAGGCAGAATGTCATACATTACTAAAATTAGTTTATTTTACATGTGTGAGAACTTGAGCAAAATTCACTTAGCATAATTCACAGCAACCTTTGGATGCTCAGCAGTATTTCATCACCTCTACAAATAAAATTAGGGGGCGTTTGTAAAATAATTTTGCATTCCTTTTTCATCCAAGATTTACAAATAATGTCCCAAAGAAGACATAATAACACCCTAAGTAAACTTCTTTTTAAACATTATATACAAACTTCTTTCAGTCTCTAGATCAAAGTTTGATGTAGGATGCTAAGGATCATACAGCTCTTGCAGGACACTCTTCTGTGATTCTGTGATTTGTGACAGCAGTGCCAAAAGTAGGCAGGGTTCTTGGGTAACAGACTCTATGCAACCTACTGTTCAACAGTATTGTGTGTGCACACAGAGCCAATGTGCTTATAGACCAAAGACTTACATACACACACACACACACACACATACATATATATAAAAGTTAAAAAAATAAAGGAAGGAAAAAAAACAGGGGAAAAAAATCTCAAGCATGTCTTCTATATACAAAGGGATTGGAGTGCTGTGTTCAGCTGGAAACCTGAGCCATGAGGTCACTTCTGATTCCTTCCACCTATGCAAATAGTAAAATATAGATGGTTTCTGATGCCATAAAACATGTTTAAAGACTCTATTTTATATAGACTTCACTGAAGAAAGTTGTGTTGTCACTTCTTTCTTTTGAAAACTGAGATTTGTCCTATTCTACTGGTCACTCTTGAAAACTTCTAAAACTTTTATTATCCATAGAAACTCCTGTGTGTTAGGAAAAAGGAGGTGTGCTGAAAGTGAGGTTGGAATGGCATGAATGGAAATAGTACCTCAACTTAGTAAAGAATAAAGGTAAGAAAATTCAGAAATTGTAAATCATAAAAGATCTGTCATTTCTGCTATTCACAGAGCATCTTTTGAAAAAGCCAGATAAACTTAAAATCCAGCAGCTGCATGGCTTATATGTCCATGAGTATATCTGAGGGAGTAAGGGAGCCTTACTTAAATCTCCTTCTCCCCAGAAAGTTTCTCTGCCTCTGATTTTTTTCATCTGTCTCCTGTGCATTTGATTTCATACAGTTTTCTGCAGGGCAGGTTATACATGTGAAAATACGCTGATTGCAATAGAAAGTATCCTATCCGTGGTGTTTTCAGCTGTGTAGTGACTACTGTAAAGATGATTCCAAGATTTTAAAATAAAACCATCCTGGGATCAATTAAATTAAGATTATAATTTGTGAAATCTGACCTGCTGAAATGGTAATGGAGAATATCAGTTTAAACACACCTCTTTCATGGTGTTGATTTCTGCCTCCACTGAACCATTTCCCTTCTGAAAGGATGGTTACAAAAATGGCATTCTGGCAAAATATTTTGTCTCACATGAGAACAGAATGTTGCTCTGAACTGTCAACATGCACAACATAGACCACATGCTGCAGTGTTGGTGGTACCAGGGCATAGAGCAGTCCTCAACAACAATTCCTGTGCCAGAGGCCTTTAGTCCCTGTTGGTCCTCTTCAGCAATGCTCTGTAATGTTCATTCAGGTGTAGAGTCAAGGCCACAACCCTTGAGATGATTTACCATCACTATGTATGCTGTTAGGGTATCACAGAATCTTAGATTGTTAAGGGTTAGAGGGGACCTTGAAGATGATCTAGTCCCAGCCCCCCTGCCATGAGCAGGGACACTTCACACTAGACCAGGTTGCTCGAGACCTTATAAAACCTGGCCTTGAACGGTGCCAGGGTTGGGGCATCCATAGCTTCCCTGGGCATTTTGTTCAGTATTTTACCACCCCTGAAGTAAAGAGTTTCTTTCTAATAGCTAACCTAAACTTTTCTCCTTTTTGCTCCAATCCTCTAATCAACTTCATGGCCCTTTTCTGGATGTGCTCCAACAGTTCTATGTCCTTCTTACATTGGGGACACCAGAGCTGGCTGCAGTACTCTGGGTGGAGTCTCACAGGAGCAGAGGGACAGAATCCCCTCCCCTGCCCTGCTGCCCACACTCCTCTGGATGCAGCCCAGGATACATTTGGCTTTGAGGGCAGTGAGTGCACACTGACGGCTCACGTTGAGTTTTTCACCAACCATCACCCCCAAGTCTCTCCACGGGGTTGCTCTCAATCACTTCTCCACCCAGCCTGTAGGAGTGCCTGGGATTGCCACAACCCAGGAGTAGAACTTTGCACTTGGCTTGCTTGAACTTCATGAGGTTTCCATCGGCATCCCTCTCAAGCCTGCCAAGGTCCCTTGATCCCCACTGTTAAATGGTGCATCTGGGATTGAAATTCTTCCCTTAAGGTTTAAATTCAGTTGCATCTGTGATATGCTAAAGCATGTATGCAGTTACCTTGGTTCAGCTAACACCTAATGACATACTTATCCCCTATAATCCTGGCTTTTTGGAGTTTGTTCTTAGCAGTCTAGGATAAACTTCATACAGATATGTCTGGAAAGTAAGTGAGGTAAGAGAGATTCAAATGACACATTTGGGGGAATAGGGTAAGAGGAAGCCTTAAGAACGTCACCAACCTGTGCTAAACAATGACTGATCTTGCAGGCTAGAGGTTTATTATAAAAATCAGGAATTCACACTTTTTTTTCTGTCTCTAGTGGGAAGGACCAAGTGATTTAGTGATCGGACATGGCAGTGTGCTTTAATTCATCGTTTCAACTAATGGGTGTGAAAACTTTGGCTTTATCTTCCACTCTGCAGAGAAAATGCCATGCAATTATTTCTTTTTTCATTTGAATTTGGTTGCTTTTCTGATTAAGAGCTTTGCAAGGTGCATTTGGAGGTCATCGAGTATTTAGAGGTTGATTGCACATATTTTAGAAGATTTGACTGATATTATTCGCATGATTCATGGTAAATGTGAGACCTTAAAAGGTTCTGTATATTCACACCTTTTGTAGAATTGTAATTTAGTAATTCTAGAAATGAGAATTTGTACTCTATAACCTCTCTGTCTTTGAGTTCTATGCTCCTTGTTTATAGTACAGTACATGACACAGTGGTTGAGATGTCGAAGTAGAAAAATGAGGAAATTAGAGTTTATTAGTAAATAGTAGGAATTTGTCTTCTCTCCTAGACAGCCCAGATTACAGTAAAATAAGATTCAGGTTACCCTTTGTGTGGTGTTTCTTATATTGGCATATTTTGTATCAAAAGAAAAATACATGGTGGGTTGGTGGTTTTGTTTGGTTGTTTTTCATAACGAACAACATTGCAGAAAATGGTAAAAATACCTGATCAAACAACAAGGGTGGACATTGGAGTCTTTTGGATCTTGATCAAAGTTAAGTAGTGCTAGTTTTAAAATACCAAAGTGCCCCATGCTGTTTCCTTGTTGCCCTTTTGTAGTTTTTTCTATCTGTTATTTATTTAATGATTCCAGCAGAATTGGTACAGGTGTCACAGCTTCCTATCTCCTGCCTCAGCCTGTAACCATTCTGTGAGACCATGTGATTGCCAATGCCAAATGCTTTTTCTGAGACCAAGTACATGCACTAAAGCTTTGCTTACAGTGGAGTGATTATTGTCTTAAATCTGTATCTGATTCAGGTGAAAATCACTTCCTGGTTCTGAACAGGACAAGAGGGCAAAAGCCGTGATCCTGCAGCACACGCCACTGCTGATCACTGCTGCTTGATTGAGGCACTCCGTGTTTTACACTGAGTGCTCTAGTGGGAAGCCCAATGCCCATTTCGTTCATTTTCTCATTACCACAGCCTTCTGTATCTCAGAGAAATATGGGCTACCGTTGGTTTTATACAGCTGATGCTTTGGTATTTTCTTAATCTCTTTGCTACAACTCATTTTTGTATGTCTCCTATTGTCTACTTCCTGTGACATTTGTGGCAGAGGAGTATTAAATACTTTTTACCCTTCCTGTTATGTAGACCCTCTTAGGCCTAATTCAGTGTTCTGCAAACTGCAGTTGCCTTTAAACCATGAAGCAAAACCAGTTTGTATTACTTGTTTTGACTGGTTTTGATTTGGAACAGACACCTAATGGGAACTTCAGTAAGACAACGTTATTCTTTTTTTCCCTTTTCTTTTAAAAAGCTCTAGTGGAGGTTTGGAAAGGTGGTGTACATGTACAGCCTTTACACTGTAAAGATTTCTGACTGTAGTTGCAATGAAAACACAGTGTTTGAGTGTGTCTCTACAGACTTCTCAATCTTTGAAATTGCTTTCAATTAAAAAACTGGAGGAAATAACATGAAAGGATGTTTTGGAGTAATGTCAATGATCACATGTGTCAGACAAAAGGCAAAAAATATTGTTTTACATTACTTAAAATGGGTGCAACAAAACACATCTTCTGGCTTCTGCTGAGCTTCAGCTTTTTGCTGTTGTGGGGTTTATTTTGCACAAGCTCTCATACCATACTGTGCATGTTGACTGCTGCAAGTCAGGGTGAGGCAGATGACACATTTTCACCTGTGTTTTCATAACAATGCTGTGCTTGGGCAACTCTTTCAGAAATGTGGTGATGTGTAGGAACTCCACTGTTCTGGATACAGTGATGCACTAGCTAAAAGTCCTTTCATGTATAGCTATTGTGTGGAACTTTGGGAGTTATTTTGTCTTTTATTTGGCTGGGTTTGGGGTTTTTTCTAATACGGAGAATAATTATTCCTCATTAAATCTCTGGAACCAACCAGTATTGTGGGCTATTTTAATTTGGAGACAGTTTCATAATAAACATAAATATTAGAAATGTAGATTTTGTTTTCTTATTTTTTCTATGAGATGCAGACAATGTTTTCCTTTGTTTTAGCTCAAAGATTGTTACCCACACTGTAGACTCCAACACTCTTTCGACAGATCCAAGTATGTCTTGGCTGTGTTCATCACTGCAGTACTTTATGTTATTTCTTGTATGAAACTGTAACAGGAAGTGTTGGAAGATCAAGTTCTCTCAGTACAAACTAAAATATTTTCATTACCAAAAAAAGGATATTTTTCTGGGATTTAATATCAAAATTTCGCATGGTAATAACTCCTGAATGTCCAGCTGGGCCCACTTTGGAAAAGCTGTCTTTTTTCAGTCTAGGTGAGCAGAGTTTCTTTAGAAATACACATTCAGATGTTTTCTTTTAAGAGAAACTGTCACTCAGGAAAGCACCACCTACTAGCCTCTTGTGGATGTGAGAGAAAAGAGTCACTCTTAGGCACTCCTAAGAGTGGCTCTCCTAAGGAAAAGCTGCAACTCACCAAAGTAAAGCCTACAAAACACCATTATCAGGCAGGCTCTGGTGCAGCATTAAAAGATGATGAGGAAGTACTTAGAAATGGGATGCCTGAAAAAATTCTGGTAACTTCAGCAGGAAATTTAGGCAACAGTTCTCATAACACAAGTATCAGTCATATAGGGATCTTCACACATCAGTTGAAGTTTTGGCCACTGGAAGAGAAGTAAATCTTTTTGCAGATAAGATCTGCATTGTGTTAAAGAACTGGAGATCTTTAGCAATTGTAGTTGTTAGTATGGCTCTGTGATAATATATAGAGACTCTTGTGTTACATTTAATATAGCATTGTAATTCATGTTTATTGAAGATATTTATGGAGAGATTTACTTATGTGAAATATTGTCCAGTGGTATGTCTAATGTCTTTTGCTCCCTATGCCACATATGCTCCTCAACTTCTGTAGCACAAGGGAGAGCCCATATGTGCAGAAGGCAGCTCAGGATAACGTGATACAGAGCCAGACCTTTATGTGCTGGCTCTAAGTCTGTAAAGGACCCTTTGTGCAGGAAACAGTGGCTCTCAGAGGACAGCAGGAGGTCTGCTGCTTCAGGAGAGTTAGAAGGCAGTGGCACAATTTCCTGTAGATTTAGAAGGTGAGTGAAGGGAATCCAAATGTGTAGCTGTACCAGACGAGAAAATTTCTGCATGACTCAGTAGCTCATCGTGCTGTGATGGACAGAGGCTGTGAGCTTATGTGGAGGAAAGTTAGTCCCAGCTCAGCTAGTGTGGGTGGAGGGTTCTTGTTTCCCTAAGCTGTGCTGGGGTTTTTGGTCTTTTTGGTGGTTCATTCTGCTGCAGCTAGTCCTGCCCCTGGACAGATTTTACACTGTCTACTCTTGTCAGCCGGTAACCTTCTTAAGTGGCTTAAGTGGGTTTCACAGAACAGGATGCCAATTTGTGTTTTATGCCCAGCTTCTCCAGCCCCGAGTCTGCCAAACCAATGATGATTCTTGTAGAGGGATTTCTTAAATGCAGAGTTGTGTGCAACACTGATATGTTCCTGAGGTTCTGACTTTCAAAGGTAACTCTTTACATCTGACACAGAACTCTTAGCTTTTAGTCACTGGAAAGTGCAATGTAAAAGTAAGTATTAGAAGTTGAGTATTGTGGGTTTTTTAAGGGCAACATGACCTACTTGTAATGTTACTGCTATAGTTCACTGATCAGATGAAAAGGTAATGTACTCTTTTAAACTACTGGCTGACAACATATATTTACATTCCTAAATTAATGCTCTTTCATAGACAACTGAAAAACACCATAGTTGGTGGGGTTTTTTATACTTTTTAAACACTTCAAAATGTAAGGTATTCTCCCTAGAAAATACTGTGCAGGTTATTTCTCAATTTTCCAGAACAACCAAGCAAAGTCCCTGCACAACTGCCATATTTCTTGCATATTTACAACATTTTGCAATCTCCCCTCACAAAAAAAGTCCTGAAATCCAAAGATGAAATGTGATCCTTCCTTAATTAAACTTGCACCAGCTTTCTCACATTAATCTAACTAGCAATTTTATGTCCTATTTCTGAGCTTATTATGAAGATAACCTCACCTTTTAATTCGCAGTAATGGTAACTATAATTACTGTTGGTCTCCTAAGGTATCTTTAAAAGAGCTGCTTCCCACCTGAAAGGCTTGCTATTTCATAGTTACATTTGTTTAGTCTCTCATTTAGGCTTAAATTAAACTTAATTCATCCAAAGCATTTAGGTGTTCCTGGCTCTCATTTTTATATGTGGTTTCTCGTGGAACTGTCTCCCAAGTGAGATCACTGCCCGTAGCTGTTACTTTATGGGACAGTCTAATCATATTTCAGTTCCAGAAAAGGATTTGCTTGTAAATAGTCTAGCTCACTTGTAGGTCCAACATTTGGTCCTTCAGCAATGTTGAGGAAGTCGTGACCCAAGTTGTGGCACTCCCTGGACTGGGTGGATGTAAATAACAGCCAGGACTGCTGCCCAGACTAGAAGCAGCTGCCTTTTCACATGATTTTTTAAAATAACTGTTCCACTTTAATATCAATTTCCTACTAACTGAATCTTATTTTTTTCTAAGGCTTTTTGTTAAGGAGCATGTGACCCATTATGTATAGTTAAGCTGTGATGGTCTGCACTACTCTTGCAACTTGTCCAAGCATCCAGCACAAACACAGCAGCTGTTTTGCATAGAAGAACTCCTCTATAAAGTTTGACAGGTAACTATTATAGACTGCTAACTGTATTATCTGGGAGAAGAAGAATGGGTTGCTAACAGCAAAGGGAAACAGCAGGAGCAGTTGGGAATAGTAAGCCATCTTTCTCAGGTAAACTGCGTTCACATTGACTGTGGATTTCATATTTTCATTCAATGGGATGCCATTAGCACAACATTTAGTAAAAGTGATCCCTAGTGTACTACAGTCTCAAGCAGACTGTCAAAATTGTGGACTAACCTTAGAGAAGGCTGGAGCCTAAAATGGGTAATTGCTGCAGTTGCAGTTGACAGCATTTAGAATTGCATGCCAGAAGAGGATTTTCCTCTTTCCTTTAGAAACATGAGTTTATCAGATGTCTCATCTACCTTTGCAATAAGTGTAGGAAAATACAGGCCAGTAAGTCATGCTGATACAATACTAAAAAAAAAAAATTACCAATTTGCTGTGTTGTCTTTCCATTATGAGGTTGTGTCATACATGGAGTTAAACAAGCAAAATTCTCTCACTAGCTTTGCATGGGAAGATAAGTACTAATTGTTTGCCTATGAGGTAAGCATTTACATTAATGTATTGTGCTTTAACTTAGCTAGTAAACCACTCATGAGATCACCTATCACTTTGACCTATTCCTCACTTAGCCAAAAGGTTAATGTATGCAGTCTTCTCTTAAAAGCCTGGATTCCTTTATGGTAATTGCAATTGCCATCAGTATGAAGTGTAGCATGCTTCTAAATCAAAATTGTGATACATAGGTGGTGTTCTAACAGACCTGTTTCTCTGCCCAGCCAGTTATTCCAGCTGAAGCTGTGGTGTAGAAGATAATGGATAATGAAGAATTGAGCCCATGATCCAGTAGCTAGTGCAAGTCAGTCAAAGAGCATGTTTCCACGTAGAGAGTTATCCATCAGTCACAGAACAGGTGAGTCAGTAGCAATTTGCATTGTTCAACATGCTTTGACTGAAGAGGGAGAAAATCACACTGAAGCTAATTGTATCTCATTTCAATTAATCATTTCAGTGCATAACTACTTACATATATATATCTATAAAAAGTCATATGAAAAACCACCACACGCTTGCATGACTAAACATTATTTTTAGCTTCTGTCAGTCTCCCCAACAACTTTTGAATGTGTTGCTCAATTAGTCCAAATTTGCAAAGAAGATTGTGTGGCAGTTATCCCTGTCCTTATAATGTACTTAAAGTCAGCAGTCAGGTACAGAGGAGAACCACAGATCAGTGCACTGGATGAAGAGTAGGCAGGGTGCAGCTGGTGTCCTGCAGCTTTAGCAGCAGCAAAGCAGGAGCCAAACTGGCATAACTCAGGAGTGGTTCTATGGCTCTGATCCTTAGACTGTAAAGAAGAGCTGAATATCACAGTGAAGAGAACGGCACTGTTCAAGGACAAACCCACAGATCTATTAAGAAATCAGGCTTTATTGCCTCTGCTTCTGCTGCAACAACTTATTTATAAGCTCAAGACTCTAAAAGGTTCTCTGCGTATAGAGTTGTCAGAGTAATTAGGGATAATATGGATAAAAAGAATGGAGTGTCACTGTCTGGCAGTCAGAGCCATTCCTCCCAAACCTTCAGGCATACAATCCTGTTTTAGCAGTAATGCCTCATATAACTGAATTGCAACTATTGCTTTCAAAAAGGTAAGACTAATACCACAATCATTTATTACTGCTTATTCACACAGTTAAAATACATACTCTGACTCTGCCTGTGGGACTGATTTATGCATGCATATCTTTGTTATGTCAAGTTCTGCAAGCCTTTTAGAAAGTTATAAATCACAAGTGAGTTCACAGCAATGTTACGGTATTACAATGACAAAACTCATTTAGACAATTTCAAGGTACTGAATAAATTCAGTTTATTGACACATTAGAGAAGACAGTATGGCACAACAAGCACAGCATACTTCCATGTCTTTTTTTTTTCTCACAAATGTAGCCAATACTTGTTTGTTTGCTTTTCAAAATACACCTAACAATATCCAAAAGTAACCACCTCCACTCTTGTTTGAATAAGTGTGTAAAAAAAACTGTTCTGTTAGCCAGGACTCTCACAGTAATTTGATTTATTTTCAAATCTGACCTCCATCTAGCACACAAACAATAGTGATTAAATACATTTAATACATATGCTATTAACATTTAATGTTATTTTGTATTCCCAGCAGTCTTTAAATTCATAGTGTGTTTCCAGTATCTCACCTTTCCCCCAGATTTTTACATGAGATAAATTTGATGAGGTACTGAGCACCAGTACATCAGCAGTTTACTGTATGGTCAGCATTATAGGTCATAGCCCATGCATTTCAAACTTGACCCTTGGCAGCTAAATATGGGTCAGCACTTTGAAAGGGAAAGCAATGTTCAGCATTGGGCAAACTGATTTATTAAAAAAGCCTTTACTGACCTTCATTAAAATCCATGTCTGCCTTAAGATCCTGCTAATAAATGGAGCACCAGCATTAGCTGATTGTGTGTCACAGCCCTAAGCTGCATATTGCTTTTGAGCTCAAGAGCTTCCCCATCTGCTCTTTGGGACATTTCAGTCTGTATCTGTGTACTATCCAGCACACTGGCTTCCCAATAGCTGTATCTGTTGGGTCAGTCTATTGTGTTATCCTAGTTATCTTTACTATTATTTGATCTCACTGTATTGTGAAGCTTCATAACAAATAGAAAATAGAAATAGAAAATTCCAAATCATCACAGATCCAGGTGTGTGCCATTCTATAAGTACTAACTGCACATTTAAAACAAAGGTTTTAAAATGTCAAGACAGATCTTCCACTAGAATGAGGCTGTTTCATAGAAGTTATAGGCCACTTTTATTCATATTTTAGAATAAATAAAGAAGCACATTTATTGTGTACACTTTCCTAGCTTTAACCCACTTTTGGAATACCTGGCTCTCTTTTAGTGGAAGTAACATCTCTTGTCTGATTTGCTCTGGCAAATATAAGTAGGCACATTATTCTAGCTCCAAAAAGAGTTGTAAAGGTTTTTATTACACACAATAAATATTCTAAACTTCTTGCTTTAGGCATATGCACAGGACATTTACAACCAGACACATCATATTCTCTAGCAAATAATTTCTAAGAATGTATGTTCCAATAAAGTAGTTGTCACATACTTTATGTTCTGTGCATAGCAATCTTGACAAATTCATTTTGTCACCATCTAGTTATGCCTGGGATTAACAAGAAAAGAAAATGGCTCTAAGTTTGAACATCTGTCTTCAATACTCAAGGCATTTCAGTTTCTTTCTCCTGTGAACATGATCAAATCACATATGTTACAGAGGGTGTCTGAGCAATACGTACACCCTTAATGATTAAACAGCTCCATGGAAATGAGGAGGTTGTGTTCTGCCTTTTTGCTTTCATACTACAGCTGTAAACTATTTGGTTGAGCATGCTGAAGTTTCCTTTCAGAGCAGCTCAGAGGTGCTTGGCACAGACAGGTGAAGTAGGGCAAGGGTATGCTTCAAAATGAACAGTCATTCTGGATGTGAGCAATGCCATTAGTGAGAAGCTGGAAGAGACAGGCCCCATAGAAGGTAAGGGGTTCTGTACAAGGAGGAGATGCCAAAAGCAGCCATAAAGTCTCGGAGAGATGACACAAGTGGGAAGTGCACTGCTGGCCCAATACATTTTTTTTAAACTCCTGGCTAGTCTACTGACACTCATAAGAATGCCTACAGCATTCTCTTAGTGGTAGAAGCAATTCCACTAATGAACAATGAGACCCCTGAAGTCAGGCTCCCATCCCTCGCCTCTTTGTACCATTGCCAGTTACAGAATTCTCAGAGGATACAGGGTTTGTCCTGAGAGAGGACACAAAGCAGAAACTGAGGATTTGTTTTATTTGAGATGTCATTATAGTAATGCTTAGTAATTCTCTGCTGCTATTCTGTTCCAAAATTGCAGTGTAATCAGTTGGCACCTTTACCTTTCTTACTGTTCTTTGTGTAGAACTGGCTGTAACACAAGAAAAAAAAATCAATAGGGCACACCAAGGAAAATGATGCACTACTTAGAAAACAGCAAATTATGCCCTATAAGGAAGGAGAAATGGAAGATTATCTCTTTTACTTTTTTTGTTAAGTTGTGCTCCTAGAAGATGAGGGTGTAATCTGTGGTGCATCCATCAAGCTGTATGGTTAAGTTCAGACAAACTAAATTATTTAAAATACAGTTCACGTGTGACTGGGAAATATTCCCAACTGTACTAAGAATATCTGATCAGATCAGATAAGACCTGATCACCAGATTTAAACATGCCTAAATGACTAGGACATACATATTAGTTTTTGATTCACTAGAATTTCTAGGATTGAACTTAGTCAAGACTTTATATGAACTATGGTATATTATCAAATGAAGCATTTTCTTTCTTGTTGCAACAGTCCTTTTAAATATTCTGTAAAAACAAAAACACTTTACAAGATAGAAAAAGAATATTTTCAATCAAAGTTGAGCATTGTGGTAGTAATAGTCTTCTTGATAAGATGCAAAATACATACATGATTTATCTGTCACCACTATAGTTCGTACTTTAACACATTATACTTCAGGCTTTGCCATGTCAAAAGATTTCCAATGACAAAGTTTAACAGACCAGAAGAAAAGGATGAATAGAAATGCTAACACTGTAGAGTACAAGTTAGGGTAAAAATCAAGACAATGACCTATGACACAAGTAACTGAATTAAGTGCTAAGCTTCAGCACACTTTTTTTTTTAATAGGTTTCAGGTCTATTTCAACTACACAGAAACTTGAGAGACATCAATGCTTTTGGAAAAGATACACAAACTACAGAAAGTACTTCATTTTGATTATCTCCCCAGGGCAGCTAAATACAAACCATTACATCATTAATGCATTAAATCAAAGCTTACATATCCAGAGACATTCTGTTAAGGCTGCAGTTAGTGATACTATTGTTCAAAGAATGATCCAAAATGTGTCCAGATAACAGCAGACTAAAATACAGCTTTCATTATCTTTATTTAGAAATTAGGAGTCACACATGGATAAATACACCATTTCAGCAACAGGAAGGGAGTAAGAGTGCTCTACCAGAAAGAGAGGTACAAACCAGTCTCATGCAGACTGTTTATATGATAAAGCAGTGAAAGCTTTTCTGATGTTGGCAACAAATGCAGAAAAATTGTTTGTTTCTCTCAGTTTAAGCTGTAACTCTGCAATACAGTCCAGAGGAGGAGTACAGGAAGTCACTGAAATGACACAAATTTGCAAAAGATTAGACTATTATTAAAAGAATAAATCAATACCAGTGTTTTCCTGCACCTATGAAATACGAATGTAGTTTGCTATCTTTTTATGTTTTCACTTCCACCTGCATTATTTTTGAGAAGCCTCATTTTCTTTGAGCAAAGAGAAAGCCTCAAAGAACATAACAGGTTTTTTGCTTTACTGACCTCCCACTCAGTGCTGTGCTCCTGCCTGAGTTGTTACAGTACTTTCCAGCAATCCATAGCCTGCTCAAAAGCTGAAACACATTCCTAAACCATTTTGTTGCTCTGCAGGCAAGCAGATTGTAAACTGATGTAGCCCAGCATGTGATATACTTTTAACTTCAACAGTTTAAATCTGAATTAGTAAAACCAGAAATCTGTTCAGTTCATACCTAGAGGCATGGCAGAGCCCCAACAGCATCTGTCTAGAAGCTATCCAGCACTCAAATTCCAAAACTGAAGTAGGATCCATACAGCCTAACCAGCTTTGAGATCCAAAAGGCTGTGCCCTTACAGAAGGGGAATGGTGGATTTCAAGTTTTATTCTTTCACCTGTGTCACCCTTTTTCTCCCCTCTAGGCTTTAGGAACAAGTTGAAATATGCCTGTCAGCATACCCACCCACTGTAGCAGAAACAAACTACAAATGAAGGATCCTCATCTCAGTATATGTTCCTTCTCTTGCTTTGCTTGATACAAAGTAAACAGCATCTCCTCAAATGGAGGGCAGTGAACATAAGCAGTGGTATTTTCATGGAAGTTAACAAGACAAACATCATTAAAGAAACAATATTACCACTGCAAGATTTTTCATTTGGCAATTGGAAGATAAAAGATTACAATTAAACTGCACTTTACTCCTCTCCTTTTTTCAAACAGAGGTGTCAGATTCAGTCCTCTTATTTAAATATTCAAAATTCACATACCTTCATAGTCCCCTTGCTCATTTATGGAAAGGGTACACACGTATGGCTTATCAGGATCTTTGTGGTCAATGTGTCTGAATATAAACTGTAATTGCTCATCTAAAATAAACACAAATAGAAGTAATTAACACCATTAGCCTCTGCTGCAGTCACAATGATGACTAAAAATCACAATACAAAGTTAGTTTCAATTAATATTCTTACAACACTGACAGATTAAGCAACCCTGGCCTCTTTGCAAGACAAATGCATTTTAGCATATTTTGCCATTTGAGGGACAAATGTAGTAGGTGGGCTAAGCCAACTGATCAAGTGTGTAAGCTGTGTGCTCTTCACTGCACAATCCAACATGAGCCACACTGCATCAGTGCACACACAAACTATGCAAACCACAGAAACCTACCTGGAATTCTACGCATCTCCAAGGCAAGATGCTCTTTAAACAATGTTTTAATCTTGCTCACTTGCTCCACCTTCTCCTTGGCAGCTTTATTTTTAGAAGATTTTACTAGAATTTAAAAGTCCATTGTAAGTATCAAAGGCAAAACAAGCACATAAAAAACCATCTATAACAGCAGAAAAGCCACAAAGAGCAAGTGTTAAAAACAACCCCTCCTTCAATTAAGAAAATTTACTTATTATCCTTTTCTTACTTACTTTCCATTTTCTTCATCAACTCTTCTTGAAGCTCTTGGATGCTGTCAGTCAAGTTCTTCTGCTGCTCTTGTTCTTGATTTAGCTTTGATTTTATTTCTGTCAACTGCTCTTCCTTTTCTGCTACGTATTTGCTCTGCTGGAGAATCTCTGAAAGGAGGCAAGAAAATATGAACATATAAAGTTGATTAAGTATATCCCTGCTATATAAAACTTAAATAGTTTGAAATTATTTATATTAATAAAACACAGTGGAATGCATGCTACCATAACTTCAGAGAGAAGTCAACTTAACTATACCAAGAGCATGAAATGAAAACTTAAAGTGAAAGTTATTCTTAAGAGAAGCTACAAAGTATGGAGCTGCTCTGATACTTTAATGAGATGAAATTTGTTTCTGGTGCCAGCAATATATAAATCTTCAAAGCATGAAGATGATGGCTCCTGCCCACAGATAACGACAGAAAGCCAAGAATGTTAACACTGACTGATATTAGAGCTGCAATCATTTTTACCTGGTATTCTGAAGTTTACAAAAGTCAGCCAAGTTAATCCTAGACTGATGAGGTGACAGTATTCTCTTACTAATATGGAAAAGACATAACTTCACAACACTTAGCTTTACTAAGCAATTTAATTTACTTTTCCTACTGCAGTCAGAAAATTCTGATACTCTATTGTTTTAAATACTTATGCTCTATGCAGAAAACTTTTATATTTTTGCATCATCAAGGAAGTTTTTCCACAAACTGCTTTTGTCTTGAAATTTACATTGTAAATTTATATTGTAACCAATCCATTATGTTTGGGTTTAATTCTGTCTTCATTCTGATGTTATTACTTACCTTTTTAAATGTGAAGCTAAACACACTATTCAGCTGTATTAAGTTAATTTTATAAAGGTTGGACACAATAAATAACTGTACCATTGTTATACTCGTGAATTTTGTCAATCATCAGATCCTCTTCTTTCAGCTTCTTGGACCATTTCTCTGTAAGGGAAAGTTACTTCAGTTATCTGAAGAAGTTTGATGACGACTTGCAAAAAGCAGAGTTAACAGGAGCATAAAGCCTTTGTACCTGAAAGAGCTTCTAAAGTCTCCTTGCACAAATCCCTCAGCGCTGAAGTCTGATTGATCTGTTCAGTGCCATAACTGATTTTAAACTGGATCCAAAACTCTTTCATATCTCTTTCAAAGAGCGTTACTTCATCTTCCGCCTGTGCGTTGCCCATAGCGCTGTACCAAACCTGCGCGGGAACAGAGGCGGCGTGAGGCACGGCAGGCAATGGCAGCGGGGGTAACGCACAGCGCAAACTCAGGGCTGCTTTTACCGCCCCGCCTTGTAATTCAAACCTCTTCGCGCGAGTTGTCACCATCGGCTCAGTGGGAGCCGCGTTTCCCTCGCAGCTCTCCCAGCGCTGGGCTCCCGCACCAGAGGAGCTCCCCCGCCGCCCCTCACCGCCCGCCGNGCCGGGCCCGCCGGGCCGTTGCTGCGGTAACGAGCGCGAGGCGTGGCCGGCGTGAGGGGCGCGGCCGCCATGGTGGGGCGGGCCCGTGAGGGGGCGGTGGCCGGGAGTGCCGCCCCTTCCCCTCGGGACTGCTTGTTGGGATGCGGTGTCAGGGTCTGCTGGGAGCGTGCGGGTGGAGCTGCCTGCCGGGCCGGTGGGGGAAGCAGCCTGTTCAGAGCTGAACAAACAGCGCGGCTCTTTTACGCTCCTCTGAAGCCACAGCTTGTTCCCAGTGTCTGGTTTAGTCATGGAACACACTTGCGGTAACCGGTCTTAAATTTTGTGAGTTTCTCAATAGCCTTTTTATTCCCCCGGCTTGAATTCTCTCAAGAATGTGGATGAAGCTCGTTCTGACAGGAGAATGCCCTGCAGGGCTCATTGCAGTCCTCTTTGGTGCGAACAAACCCACCGTGCAGTAGCCCTGCCTGCACCCAGTCAGACATTTGCCATAAACGTCTGTCAAAGTGAGTTTGCTCTTTATGACAGCGTGACTGGTTTTTCTCCAGTTGTTTATATTCCCTTTTAGCTTTTGATAAGCGCTAGTTTGTGATCCAAAGTAGCAACCTTCAGTTTATTATGAAAGCTACTTCTAATAAATTTGTTACCATAACTAATGAATTATTCCTAATTTTAGTTTATGCCAGTGCTATTTAGGTAATCCCAGAAGAATGTACATTTAGCATGGCTTTGAGGATTGCTGTCTAAAAGTACTAATTACTATCTTCCACCTGTGCAACGCTTAGTAAAGCCTGAGCTGGGACCACCAACTGTTAGTTCCATTACTCCTGTACAAACTTCTTGTATAAACAATTTTACCCCATTGTATTCCTATCTCATTTGACTTGGACACACTGTTCTCCAGATTTCAGAGTTTCCTCAGCATTGTTCCTAAAGCTAATAGACCCCTGTTTCTTACCTGCCTCACACTTAAATGTACTAAAGTTGGGCTGGTCCAAGGATGATTACCTGGCCGTGTATGAATTTGGGCACTATGGGCCTATACCTTATCGCTTTTTTTATTTAGGAACATTTCTTGCCTAGCCAAGTACATGCTGTTAATATAAAGTTTTGGTGTTGCTCCTGACATTATTAGCCTTTATTATTTGAGCTCATAGCTTTCTGAATACACAATTTTCCTGGACCCTGGAGTTTTGTAAATACAAGTTAAACTAAACAAGTCCTGTTTTCTAATCCATGATCTTTTGGTGGGTTCTACAACTGGATAACACGGATAACGGGTTCACCACACAGTAGCTGGCACTAGCTCAAAAATGTTAGGTATCTTTTCTTCATCAGTGAAGTTTTTCTAGACTCATTAGTCCTATTCCTTTGTTTTACACTTTCACCCACCAAAGACTAAATGCCTGTGACATTTACTGGCAGAATGCATACCTTAATTGATCTCTTTTCCAATTCATTTAGAGGTTTTGAGAGACAAGAACTATACTATAACCTATCTTCAAGCTTTCCCACTACTGTCCACCATCACTTCAGGGAAGCACAGTGATTTTGGCAAGTCCTNCCTTTCCCACTACTGTCCACCATCACTTTACCAAGTGTGTGTTTCAGGGAAGCACAGTGATTTTGGCAAGTCCTAATTTTCAGTTCAAACTGATGGATTTTGCCAGCTACAAACAGGAATGTGGCCTCGTGGCCCAAACTAGTGCAGGTCAGATGCTTCTTCAGTCCTCTTCTGGGTCTGATTCAAGAGGCTCCATAGAAAGAAATGCTGGCAGCAAACCCACCATAGCTCTAGCCCAGACACTTGTTCTGAAATGTCACTTTCTAAATGTCTGTTCTAGCAATCCATGGAGTAGTCATGGATGGAAAAAAGTTTCAACAATGATTTACCCTATTTTTAACACTGTGAGCTTGGCTGGAGACCATTAGTTGTGGTATTTCTGCATTTTTCAGCTCTTCATGGGTGTCCTTTTAACCCCAGGCTACTTGGTTAAACTCGAGGTTCCAAGGGGCACAGCAGCAGCCACAGGGTGACAGTTCCCTGCAGTCAAACTGAAGAGCAGAATGTTGCCAACAAAAATCTGCTGCTTTATTTTATAGGTAACAGAAAGTCCGTCCTGGGCAGTTCAGTGCTGGGTTAACAGGCGGCTGGAAAGTCTAGCTCAGGGCTGGAGAGCTACTGCAGCTTATGAGGTCATTCTAAAGGAGCACAAAATTGACAAGCTGCTGCTGATAAACTGACTGAGCTACTTCTTGTGGCAGGTTTCTGACTCCCTGGGCTATGGTTGGCATAGGACTAGTTTTAAGAATTAGAGCAAACTAGTTTCAGGGGTTGGAGAATGACAGTAAGACAGGAATCTTATTGGAAAGGGAATTGAAAAAATGGGTTGGAGACTGTTGGCCTAATGGGTTCAGTTCCATTTCTGCCTGCAGTTCATGGAACTTGAAGGAATTTTATCTTCTCTAGGTTGCTTCTAATTTCTAAAGGTAGTTCTTCATACTTAAAATAAGTAAAATTCCTTAGATGTGACTTTTTCATAGGCATGCCAGAATTGTATTCCATGCATTGTTTGTGTAATTTATACTGTTGCACTTATAAACACAATGTAATGTAATTACATTTCTAATTTATATTGCTAATGTAAACAAATATTAAGGTCTGGCAGGTCTGGTTATTGTTATAGTACACAGATTAGTTTTGTTTGCTTTGTGTGCTTGCATAGTTAACTTTATAGCAAAGAGTAATGACTTCACTAACTAGGAAAAATCAGATTAAGGTGGCACAATGAAGACAAGGAGACTGGGTCATGTTAACTGTTGCTAAACCTCTATTGGTCAGCCCAACCCTAAAAAAGTCTGTGTCCAATGAGGAATGCTTGAGGACATGGGATATGAAAGAAAGTAAAAAATGACAGAGCGACAGAGAGAGAGCACAAGCTTCTTGAAATATTTCTTCTCTTCCTAATTAAAAAATTAAGTGTGTATGTGTTCCACTTGGAAAACATTCACACCTGAGAAAATACCTGTCAGCTGTTTTATACAGTGTCTGCTGGTGAACTTAGCAAAATGCTTGTTGATCCTTGTAGTTGGTCCAGTGTCAATAGAAATACTGGTGTGGAAATTCATGTTATTGTTCAATTAACTAAGCATAATGTACTAGAAAGTTAGGCCCATTACATAGGCCTCCATTAACAGTGTTTCAAAAAATGTTTGCTTTGGTGGTTTTTCCATGCCTTGCAAGCATTTACTTAAAAGCATCTGTTGACTGTTATGTAATATCTGCTCTAATATGTAGGTGCAAGGCAGCTGTAAACATTTTATCCTCCCTTCAGTGGATCATCAGCATGACTCTTGCTTTTGCATTTTATGTGTGTGTGTATATATACACACTCACACACACATGTATATATGAAGTCTTTGGTTTTGTGTGTCTTGGAAAACACAGTAAATGGGAAATTATTAATAAATTAAAAATATATGAACAGATAGCATTTGAAAGGTTTTTGCTTTGAGCTAAGAACTAATTTATGTGAAGGCCAAACCTTGGCTCTCCAATATCAAAACAAGAGAAAGCTTCGATTTAAAAACCTAATTGCCTACGCTTTCTGACCATTTTGTGTAGATCATTAGGTTTCCCTGCAATTCCCCATACTAAAATACAGCAGAGAGTTTTATTTCATGTATTATTTCGTGTGACTTAGAAGCACTAGGGGGTTACAGAAGCTTTTTGCAGTGCTTTGCATAGAGGAGTGAGGGAAGAGGGAACTCTATTGAGGAAGTGTTTCTCCTTTGTCAAACAATTTATTAAATATAACTTATTCATATAGGTATTTCAAGTCGTGTTTCACCATCTTTGTTGATTATTACAGCTTGGAAGGTCTTTAGTGTCTCAGACTTTTATTGGTTGTGTAATATGACAGGCAGGACACGAGATTACTAGCACGTCAGTTATTGATTTGCTCTTGGATAGAGCAGGATCGTGGCTGATTCCAGGCACGGTGAGAACTGCCTCTCCCACAGAAACACGCTTACCTGTCCCAAAACTTCCGTGGTGTCTGTTTTGTAGATTGTGGATTTGTTGAGGTTTTTTAAACATCCATTATAAACATGACTTCTCTGGTATCTCTAAGGTGAGAATATAGGAGCTTCTGAAAGACTCAGAAAGAATGTGTCTGAGTTGCTTATCTTTCTCTATTTAAGCATAAGAATCAGCAGCAAAATCCTGAAAGTTAATATCAAGAGGTCTTCAGCACTTATACCAAAAGAGGTTACTTTATTGAAACATTGTGAAGACATATCTTCAAACATTAAATTTATAACGTTTTTGGAGAACCAAAATGTGCCTGAGGAGTTCTGTCTGAAAAAGAGCTCAGCCTGAGCAGATGCATTGCTGTCCTAGTGCATAGATAATATGGGTGGGTGTGTTTGAATTTATAAATAAAGCAAACTCGCAAAAAGTTATTGCAATTATTGCAATGCTTCTGCACATCCTGTGTCAGAGGCAATTTTTCAGATACCACTGACTGACAGTGGTGCCATTAAAGAGGGACTGTAAAATCATCTATTTTATTACTTGGTAGAGTCTCGTGAGGACATTAAATTGTATCTTGATGGAAATTTATGTACTGCAAAATATTTTTTCCTAATAGAACAATAAATATAACCTCATTATAATTGTTGCTCTTTTAACCAAGTACTAGAAGTAAGATGTCTGTTACTCAGCTGCCAACTGACTTGGCATTTGCACTCATGTTTGAACTTAACTGTTCTTGCTAAACTAAATTGGAAAACAGAGGAAGACCTCAGATTTTCTACATTTCTGCATACTAAACCCATACATGTTTCAAAGAGTGGGTTTTTTTATTGTTATAGTAAGTCTTGCTTATCTTTAAAGGCAAGATACTTTTGCAGTAAAAAAAGTAGTGAAATAACATTTTCTTTAGCAATAAGGTACAAAGAGTTATTAGAGAGAGATTTCTAAAAGTGTGGTCTTGGGGAAATACTGGGAGAGAGAAAATTAATTCCATCCATTCATTTCTATGACAGTTGCCTTGCTGCACGCTCTGTAAAACAGTAAAGGTATACAACTTAGCAAGAAACAAACATCCTTCAAATATTTTCAGCTAAAAAAACTAGGAATTTTTTTTTTTTTTAATATCCTGAAATTATGAATCTGGAAGGGTTTCCCTTGAAATCAGATAACACTAGTTAAAGTGAATAATTCAGTCAGTATATAGAAAAATATTGTAGTTATTCAGAAGCAGCGCATTGAAATTTTTAACTTTAAGGTTTTCTGTGGCTTAGTGCAATTGGTAGCAATAAACATACAGGATTTAAATCTGCTAAAAAATTGCTGAAACCAGACTATTACTAGCTAAAGTAAATGGTAGCAGTTAAAGTAAATGTGAGATTGTGTCAGGAAGAGAAATCTTCTATGTCCATTTAATTGTCATGCCTTATTTGTTGAATCTACTTAGTGTTTCCATGTGACTTCCCTGACCACACATCATGAAGCCCTCTTAAGCCATTAAGCCCCTCTTCAGCAATAACAGTTAAGTGGTTCATATGTTTGTCTCCACAGCTTGTGCAGTTTAGCTTGAAGTGCGTGGAAAGAGTATTAGGGAAGTGTGCAGTCCATATATAGAGCTGCTTTTGTCTTCTGACTCACACTGTTTCAGATACATAGATAATAATTTGATATAAGATATTAATGCATCAGAATATTAGAGCCTGATAAAGAGCTTGAAGTTTTCCTCTGATGATATCAGAAGTTGGTATCATCAGGCTTTTAGTATCCATTTAATCTCTCGAAGGCAAAGTTTTTTTCATGAAGCCACCTCAAACGAACATAATATTCTACGCTACAGTTATTAGTACTAATATTGATAAATCTGATATGCTAATATATTGTCTGCTGTAATCTTTTAAACTCCTGCTGTGTGGCAGAATCTCTTTGCTCTTGGCTGTTGGCTCTGGAAAACTGCTGTGCTTCACTTGGGAATGGTTCAGGGAAATACTCCTGATTATGTGTTCCCAACCTTGCTCTGGTTTGTACAGCAGGTCTCATTTCTGTCAGGCTGGGCAGCAAGAAGTGGGGGCAGCAACTCCTTCTGGCAGAGGGGCGTAGGACTGCTGTCATGTAAGCAATGCCCAAGAATGGCGGTACCGAAAGATGGCTCGGAGACTGAGCGTCATCTGCATTGGGCCCTGGATTGACAGGCCTCTTGTAGGAAGGAAACAATTGTTTTTCAGTATTTTAATAATATTGTTGGTTTAAAAAGAAATCTAGAGCTCCACAGTATGGTTGATATGTGGATGCTGGTTGCATTTTCCCTGACTGAAAATATGTGTTGTGCAAAGTATTAGTTACAGCCAAATTCTGTTTCAAAGTGAAATGTACAGCTTCAGTGACAGTTCTGTGAAGATCAGTAATTTGTGTATTCTTTCTATCCTTTATACAGGCAGCACTTAATGAAGTACACACATTAGTAAGGTGTCCGTCCTGCTGAGAAATGAACTGTGAAAAAGTTTAAACAAACATGTTCCAGCTGTTCCTACAAAGGATTGCACGAGTCACACGTTTTGTTTCCACAAAACTTTCCCCACAATTTGCTGCTGCTCAGCATGTACTTCACTTAGCTTCCTACAATTAAAATTTGCAAACAAAAAAGCTTTCCAGTGCTAGCAGACTCATATGCTTTCCCAGAGATTTGGAGCCACGTGTTTTGGGAATGGCTGGGTACACCAAGCCAATATAATATAAAGGCAACGTTAATCACCTTCTCTCACTTTTTAATAGCTCCCCTCCATGATTCTCATTCTCTGTCACTAGAAACTTAAGATTAAAGGAACTTTACTATATTTCAAGTACAGTTTAATCCATTAAGATGGATCTCCTTCACAGCAATGGAGTGCTTATCATTCAGCATTTACAGAGAGACTACAGGGCTTACCAGGATTTCCTTAATTTTATGTCACATGTTGGTGATCCTCGGAATATATTTTCAATTTATTTTCCTCTTTGGTTTCAGCTCAACCAAGTGGTTGGTACTAAAATGATATGGGTGGCTGTCATTGGTGACTGGTTCAACCTCATATTTAAATGGTAAGAAGTTGAATTTGTTTTAAAATTTGGTATTTTTAATAATAGTTACTATATGTACCTCAAGTTTAGAAAATTGTCTGTGAATAATGTACTAGTGGATTTTCCCTGGTAATTATAAAATAGGAATTCACAATGAAGATATTTAAGATATGTTTGAAATAACATTGTAATAAAATGAGAAGAACCTGTAGAACTATTATAGAATAGCTTTGCAAATATAGCTCTGCGTATTCTTTGTAAGGTTATTTATCATGCTTTGCTGAGGCCTTCTTATGTAAAAATATTTTCATTTAATTTCTTCTTTTTTTTTTTGGGTCAGGATTTTATTTGGCCATCGCCCTTACTGGTGGGTGCAAGAAACAATGATTTATCCTAATCAGTCAAGCCCATGCCTTGAACAGTTTCCTATAACATGTGAAACTGGACCAGGTAAGAAATGTTGGAGATTTCCTTGGTACATTTGATAGGGATAGCAGCTTCAAGGGGGAGAGAATGGGACTTAGGAAGGTCTTATATGATACAGAAATCTCAGAGCTCATGTATAAAATAGCACACAAAAACAAGTAGAGGAAAAGTAAGAAATGCAATAGGTATTTGCTGTATGACAAGAGTATTTCCTTCATTGCCTTTAAAAGATGCAGGGGAGGGGGACTTGCTTTAAAAATAACTACTACTAGAATAAACTGGTGTATTGGAAAGAAATTTTCACAAAACTTGTGAAATACATTGTTTAATGTGTTCCAAGACAGAGCCCAGGGCTGCTGAGTTTGAGGGCTTGTTTGCTGTTGCAACAAATATTCAAACCCCATAAACTAAGTAGATGGTTCAGTGTAAATGACAAGTCTTAGCCATCAATTACATAATGTATCACAAGTGGAAAAGAACCAGAACCAGACACTGCCACTGAATGTGTGTGTGTGAGTATGTGTATAAATATATGGGGAAAAATTATTTTTTAAATGTACCTTTTCAATATATTTTCACTTTTTATGTCTCATTATTGTCTCCG
>VYZP01032354.1:0-23501 GCA_013400635.1 Hypocryptadius cinnamomeus
TATCCACTAATAAATCTCTGTCTGTAATGTCAGCTCTAAAACACTTCTTAAAACATTATCCACTGCCACTGCCATACTGTACTGCAGGACCTGGATAATCAAGGGAACGTGATTGTTGAAGTAGAGTGAAATTACAGATCCTCATGTAGCTCATTTTATGCATTATTTGAGGGAAAACTTAATGAAGGGCTTTCTATCAAGGCAGAATTCCAGGAGGTACTTTCAGAAGTGCACTTCATTTCTGAGCTCGTGTGCTGAGCCCCAGAATCAGATGTTTTACAAGATTAGCACTAAACTACTATACTTCCCTTCATCTTAGTGCCATTCCTAATGTGACTGAAACCATTTGTTAAGCATTAGTGAAGCAGCACCCCAGTGTGTGTCCCCCAAAGGGATTCTGGCTCTGGGGACCGCGGCTCACGCTACCTTCTCCTCCCCTGCTGCACCAGGGAGTCTCTGCCTTTCCCAGAGCTCAGCCATCTGCTCTCCCACTGCTCCAGCAGCAGTGGAAAATTCCTTTTTGTCTGAAAGGGGAACTGCATGGTAAATCTCAGTGACAAGATCAGGAAACATCTTAAACCAAATTAGCAAGAAGTGAAGCAGAGTGAACAAGTTATAAATTGTATTACCCATCCTAAGTGTCCCTCTGGTCTCAACTGCTGCTCTTTGCTTTTAATCTTACCAAAAAATAGTTTGTGCTATTAGATTCCTAAGACTTCTTCTGCTCTTTTTGGGAGGAGGAATTCAGAAGCAATGGAATTATAAGGAGTGGTGTCTACAACCAGATACAATGGTGTGACCTATTCCAAACTGCAGTACAACACAACCCTCAGCATGGAAATTCTTTGCAGATATAAATCAATTAAACACAGTTACCAACCCTGGGTAGCATTATCTTCCAGAAAACACACACCCCCTCCTATCAGGAGATGGATATCAAGTCCTTTGCAAACCTAAAGGAACAAAACATGAGCCCACTCATGAGTTACAGCTCTTTCAAACACGTGTGTGGCTTTGTTTCTATTTGCTGCAGGGCCTCTTCCCTTCCTCCCTTCCTCTATTTTTCTTCCTTAATTTGCTAGACACAAACCTCCTTCCTAATATATTTTAAATACAGAAAAAACCACCACAGATTCAGTGATGTATCCAATACAATGTGATGACACAAAGACAAGAACTTAATTTACAATCACTGCTCAACACCCAACCATTAACACAGCAGGAGGAGAGTGCAATACAATGAAATTCACAATAATTAATCAGAATCTGGTAATTTGATCTTTCATTGCCATTCTGAACACAAGACAGGATGACTTTTTGAGATTCTTCCTGTCTTGGGACTGCAGAGGGACTTGTGGATTCACTCCTCCCTGTCTAACTCAAGCACTACTGCAATAAAATAATGTTGCAAGGATTGAAAGATACTTCTTGTCACTTGAGCTTAACTTGTACTTTCTCAGCAGCTATATAAAAGCATCAAAGACACTTTGCTCATGAAAAAAATAATCCCAAAGTGCATCTTTCAGTGTATTTGAAATTATTTTCTGTTGTTCAGCCTGAAATCCTATTTTCAACCGACTTTTAAAGGGTGTTCTCAGGACTCTCTCTAATGTTTTCCAAGCTATAAAGTCTAAAGACTTGATAACTCGAAGAGAAGATTCTTGGAAATCTGAGGAACACAAAAATGGTGCTACACAGATGAAATTTTCTGTGTTAGATCAATGATGGAAAATGCTCACCTCCTGCCTGCTATCCTATTTGTCAGGCTGTACAGCTGTGAATAGGGGTGGGAATAATAAGCAAAGACACAACTAGCTGGATTTCCTTCCTAAGGATCAACCTGTTTGCTCCCCAAAAGGCATCCAGCCATTTCTGCTGGCAGTACAGAGCTATGCCAAGCTTGGGAGTAAACATTCTAAGTAGGGAGAGCTTAGAAGGACTTTGAAATCATTTTAAAGAAACACTTTACAATGAATATGAGATGGGAGATGCAGCAAGCCTTGTGAGCAGGGAAGTTTTTGGTCTGGATCAGAGGAAGGAGTTGGGGAGCTGCAGTGCTAGGTCACAGTAAGGAAATCTGCAAAAACAGGCTCTCCAAAATGCACAATATGACACTGCTCACATTGCTAATAAGGAACTTTGTCCTTCAGAAACACATTATTAGATCAACTTCCCAGTATCCACAGTTCAGCTGAGCCCAATTACTAAGGCTGTGAATTAATCTCCTGATGGACTACTTGCTTTCCTCCTGTAAAAACTGCCTTGGAATTTAATGTTTAAGACAAGATTTCTCTTTTCAGAGACACCCACCCACCCACCACACACTGAGTTTGCCAACAATTAACCAATCTGTCTGTAAAATAGCTAAATATGTTCTAAAGAAAAAAAACTTTCTATTTAAATAAAACAATTACAGAACTAAACAGTGTGATGTTTTGCAATGTACCACTTTTTGAAGACAACATAGCCTATGTCTTGTGTGTATCAATTATATGAAAATTGTGGTTAAAACTCAACAGCAAAGAGCTTGATCTCACGGTATCTCTTATATCTTGCTCAAATTAATGTTCTTTTTAGCAAGGCTGAGCAACCTCATGCTTCTGTTGATAGCAACCTGAAATTGAGCTTTCAAATATGGATCTGTGGCTTTTTAATTCTGTCCATTCACTGTGGTGTGAATCTCCCAAACACTTAATTTCAAGAACTGATTAAAATTAATTAATAAAATTAAAATTAAATTCCATCTCACTCAACAGCTATCCTGCAAACTGAGCCAAGACATTTTCCTCAATACATTCTGCACTACAGATTTCATCTGCAACAGAGCTACAGAGAAAGCAGCTTATGGATTCACACAGACTCCAGGAGGTATCACCACACAGGACAGTGTTTGCAGAATACAAATATCTTTACATCTTACTGTAAACTTGTCACCATGGCTGCTCTTTTTTGGATTGCTCTCGTATTTAATTTCTTCAACTTCTTTTTTGACATTTGCACTTCTTAAAACTGTGCCTGAATAAATCTTCCTGCCCTTTCCACTTGCTATAATTAATCACCTTCCCAAAAAAACTCCAGAAGAAAGCTTGAAAGTATTGAAAAATCTTCCAAACTAGACATTTTGTGAATACTAAAGTTTGAAAGAAAAAGCAACAAACCAAAAAAAGCCACAGTTGAGCATGTTTGCAATTCAGTGCTGTAGATATCCCTGGGATGAAGGGCTTGGTCCCTTGAGGTGCTGAGCATGTTGGCCATAAATCAGCATTTCACAGCCTCAGGGTTCAGCAGATAAACAGCCAGAGCTCAGCCTCACTTGTCCCCAAACAGGTTGCTCAGGAAGTGAGGTGGATTGGAATGAGATTACAAAATTGTTATGCACTTCAGCAGTACTAGCTTAAATTATTATAAAAAAGAGCATAAAGCAGTGATCATAATTTTTTAGCAGTTCTCAGATTTGTAATGGCACAAAAATCAGCCTAAGTTTTCTAGGATACAAAGTGTATCTTTTTTCAGCTTGGACACCTCAGAATTTCTTCAATTAAAATTCATTTCTATGTTTATTTTGATTCCTGAATTATTGACAAGTGTTGTATTCAAAGAATTTTTTACTTCTGCAGGAGCATATGTGCACAAATCTGCAAGACAGATGATGCCTGCAACATTGCCGAGCAGAATTTTGCCTGGTACAATGTATTTTATTTTTGAAGACTGAAGTGTTCTGGTCTAAGAGAAGATCAGTTCTGAAATTCAGGATAACACCACAGCATAAACTAATGATCCATCATAGCATACCATGGATGTTTCGTTTTTCCTCTTTCTCCCTCCACATGATATCTATCTGGTTAAAAAAAAAAAAAGTAAGAGAAGAAAAAAATGTAAGCTGAGAGTTGTGTATTTTGACAAGCTGTCATGACCTCTCCCATTGAAATTTACATACAAATGTTTCCAAGACTTTTTTTATTAAATTGAGAAAATGAATTCACATTTTCCCTTTTCCCAGGAAATATAATTTTTCTGGAAAACATGACCCCAAGGAAAGGAGAAAAGAAAACCCCACCGTTAAAATTATACAATCAAAATCACATTTGGAATGCAATTTTCTTTTCTCTACTTTACCATACCTGAAAGTCAGGTCTTACATATCATGAACACAGGCAAGACAAGCAACAAGACAAAGAGATATAAATTCACTGTACAGCAAAGGTGTCCATTAATGTACCTAAATTCTGAATGAAGCCAATCTGCACATCCTAGGAGCAGGGAAATATGATACAAATCTCAGGGTGAAGTGGTGGGAAGGCAGTGAGGCAAAGGCTGTCCAGCCCCAGTTTGATCTGTCTGCCAGAAAACTTCAATGCTTTAGGTAAGTCAGAGACCATTTAATATCATGTAACATTTTTTGCCTCAACTGCTTGGGTTTCCTTCCAAGCCATGTTTATGTTACATTTAAGCTGTTCAAACATTTTAAGCCTCATCCAGGTGTGAAAGCTTTTCTGTTATTGTTACAAACCATTTCAAATGAGCCAGCAGTGCTGGGTGTTCAGGTGGGCTCAGCTCAGGGAGTGGTTGGGAGCTGCCCAGTGATACCAGCCTGGGCTGAACCAGGGCTCCTGTCCCAGGGTCAGGCAGACAAACACATTAGCCTGGGGCAGCAGAGCTGTGCTAACTCTGTGTGTGTCTTCTACCAAATCCACTCAGGGTTCTCATTTACAGCACCCAGATCCTGCCCAAGCACTGCTGGAATCACACACCAGGAGTATTTGCTTTACACCAGTGCCTGCTTCCCAGTATCCCCACCAAAACACCCTCCAGTAAAAAGTAGAATAATAATCTCATTCTCCATGAAAGAAAAGGTATTCCTTGGTCTAATGGGCTCACAGTTTGTGCAAACCAGAGCAATCCCTCTGAAGCCAGGGGAGATGGGTGACCTCACACCACCTCCAGTGCTGCTGAGGCACCTGGAGGATCCTACACTGAGCCCTGCCCTGCTTCTGATTACCTGCTGCCCACAGCTGGAGCATTCCCTGGTGGGGCTTTTGGTTTTGTTTTGCTTGTGGCTTTTTTGTTTGGTTCTGGTTTGGTTTTGTAAAGACAGTGTTCCTCTTTAAATCCCTCCATCCTCATGCCTGAAGAGATTAAAAATTTCCCAGCTAGGTGCAAAATACACTGATCTGCTTAATGTTTGTGCCAGCTCCATCCTACCAAGATCCATGCAAAGCATGTGGGAAGGAGAAAGCTCTAGTGGAGAAATGAGCAACTTCCATGTTGATTGAATGTGTCTCACAACACTTATTAAAGAGATTGCTCATCACTTTGCTTTTACTTGAAAACCCAGATCCTTTAAAACTTCCACAATCTACATTTATGTGTGTCCTGATTATGTTCTCAAGTTCTGAGAAAGAAACCTGCAGTTTGATGAATTTTAGCTCAATTTGAAGATTTTCAAGAGGTTTGATGCATTATCAGTGCCTTGATTTCCTCTGCCCTTGATGCCAATAGGAGGCAAAAGGGTTTAAGTAGCCAGAGGTACTTGATTTCTGCAGAGCCTACCCCACTAGCGTGCCCATCTCACAGGCAATGCAGTGAAACTTGATTACCATCCGTGCACATTGCTTTAGGAACATGAGGTGCCTTTGATCAAAAATGCAGCCAGAGTAGGATTTTCAATATATTCAACTCCCACTGAAATCCAAACTCTACCCACTAGCTTTAAAGAAAATAGATTTAGGCCAGAACTGAACACCTTTGAAAATCCAAACCTGAAGTAGAAGAGCTCCATGTGGTCACCACTCCCTAAAGTAAAAAGATGCTGATAAACCAGGTCTGACTGGATGTGGAACTAGTGGAATTCACCTAAACCCATGCTTGAATCTTTGCTGAGTTTCGAACAGTTTGTTTTCATTTAATTTGTGATTTTTCCTTACTTCCCAAACGATGAGTTCTGGGAGCAGCTGGGAGTTGGACTGTAATAAGTGTTGTTTCCATAGCATTTCCAGTCTGACTGGAAGCCAAAAACATTAGAAAGCTCATGAGACAGCCTGTTTTCATGAGTTCTCAAGCAAATTTTGGCTGATCCACTATGTTTTGATGACTTCAGAAAAGCATCCAAACTGAGGCATATCTCATAGCCAAGCTAAGACCAAAGCCTGGAGAAATTTGACTGCAACAAGATGTGATTTGAGAAAGAAAAAGATGGTCAAATATTTTCTGTGGTTTATTAGAAGCATTTAAAGGCAGACAGAGCAGAGATAATATAAACAAAGAGATCCTGAAATATAAGATTGACCAATTGTTTTCCAATTCAAGCATTCAAACATTACTAAAATCCAGACCCTTTGGCACATAACAACATTGCTTTGGGCAAAATTAATTTAGGTAGGGTTTGAAGATGGGTAGCTGTGTGCTGGGATCTCTATTCTGGACAGGATATGCTTCTATATGCAAAAGAGAAACAATTTTCCCCATTTTACCCAGGAAAGGGAGGGCTCCAAGTTCCTGACACGATACCAAAGCATAGGAAAGGCTTTTCCAGCCACGCACTAGCAAGAGCAAAGTTGAAAATCTACACTCGGGCTTTGTATCACTAATTCACATTTTCATTCCAGTGACAGAGCCTTTCCTTCAGCAAGCTGGATATTAGCTTGTTATCAGGTTTTCCTTGAGTGCCAAATTGAAACCATACAAAAATAATGGTTCATTCCTCCAGATCACTTCTAGCCAAGGTGTCAAGTGAAGAGAAATTGGTTATGGTGAGAGCTTGCAGCTTGAGCAGTCAGGGAAGTAATGGATTTTCCTGGAGTTGGAATGATATTGAAGACCTGACCAGAGAGATGAGCTGAGAGAAAACTATAAGTTCAGCCTATCTTTGGAAGCCCTTCTAGTTTTTTGTAAGCAGTTTAGAACCCCGGCTCTTTCTCTGACAACCAGAGGAAAATATGCTCCTTTCATACCTCACTTCATGTCATGGTCAGACACACAGAGCTCTCCTTCAGCAGCACCATCAGAAAGGTCAGGGGGACACAGGGAGAGGAGCTTCCAACAGTTTTATCTCACTGCTCTCCCTGGTGCCTGGCCAGGGACACATGAAGGGCTGACAAGAGCCTGTAGCCTTCAGCTCCACCCCAAATCCCCAAAACACCTGACCTGCAGTGTGATGTGTGCCCTGCTTTCAGACCCCCAAGACTGCTTCCTCTCCTCAGGGAAGATGCCTTCTCTCTGAACAGAAAGGACACAGCTTCAAAGAGGGACCTTGCTGCATGTTCCTGGTGGGAGCAGAGCTGCCTGCTCTAGCTGGTGCCTCAATAAACAGAGGGGGGAAAGCTGCAAACAAATAAAAAATTGAATGTATTAATTTACCATGCTCTCTATGAAGTACTGAGTGTATCATTTTCTGTAAATCGAGGAGAAGATGAATGCTAACTGTAATTCCAGCTTCTCAGTGCAGATATAACAAACTATTTCCTGGCTCCAAATCCCAACCAGCCACCATGCAAGAAAATACATATGCATGTTAGTATTTCTTGTTTGATCAGTGTCAAGACTGCTTCCATTTTTTTATTTTGAAAGAAACTCAGAAAATGCATTTTTAAAACTCACTGCCAAGCATAGATTCAGTGAGAAGATCAAACTCCCAATTGATTGCATCCTTCATGGTCACTGCAATGAATTCAGGGCACCAGCTATGTTCGTCACCCTCTCAGAAAGCAGACACGGTGTATTACCAGATCTTTAGTTTTATTAGCTGCACCACAGGTCCCAGAGAGACCTCAGCTCAGTTTGCTTTTCTTTCTGCTGCATATAATACCTCTGCCTTCTGCTGTATGTGCTACTTCATTCTGCATTTGAATTTCTTATTTTAAGTTCAGAATTCTGGTGTTCATTCCCCCAAATGGACTTCAAAGCTCACAAAGCAGGCCAATCCTTGCACATAAATATATTGATTTTAAGAGCACACATTTAGGAAGAACACTTTGGCTTTGGAGCAATATTCCCTGCTAATGTCTCATGACCCAAGCAGTGACAGGAATTTTTCTCAGTCGAGTGTGTGGTTACTCATCAAGTAAGGTGTAGCTGCAAATTTCACACAGCAGGACTCCTTTGTCAAAACAATCCTCTGCTGCAGAAGTCTCTTCTGTGGGAACTCCACAGGGCTCTGAGTACTCTGACATTTCAATCAAATTCTCTCAGCTCACAGCTCATTTTCAGCTCTCTGTGCTAAGCAGGTTTGCCCTGGAATGGCACAAGGAGAATGTTCCTTACTGCTCCAGCAGCTCTCACTGAGTGCTGCTCTCAATTCCCCATCAATACACTCCATGGAAAGTTGCAAGGAGGTCAATACCCAAAGGCAGCCTGGAAAATATTTCAAAGAAATGATTTGAGGTTTTGCCTGACCCTCCTTGCTTTTCTTCAAATATTATATATACATAAAGTGTATTCAGTGATTTGTAATCTGTGTAGAAGAATTACTGAGAAAATGTACTTTCATCCTGAAATCAAGGTAATTCCTCTGTTTCATGAAGAGTTTCATTCCTATTTATACTTTCTTTAATCCCTCCTGTTATCATGTCCTAAACTGGATGAGCTAACTACATGTTTCTTAATTTTATTAAAAGCTATACTTAACACTATGTCAAACTAGAGGCTGGCTGCCACCAGGCTGGTTAAAACCCTGGGAAATCCTCTCTCAATCCATCTAATTGAGTCTCCCTTTTCTTATCCCTGCAGATCAGAGATGTTTCTAGTACAGTTTTTTGACTTTGCAAACTGGTTGAAGCAGCATAAAAAATGAGAGTGCAGCTGCCAGTCCTGTCACCTGCTACAGAGCCATGGCTGTGGAAACAAGCCACTATCAAAAACTGAGACTGGGAGTACTGATTGGATTTAGTCCTGAAGACTTATTTTTTGCTTTTGATTTTTAGATACAGAAGGAACTATTGCAGTTATTTTTACAAGGAAAAGAGAGAAGTCTTTAATCTCATAGGTATATGCAGAATTGTAGCAGAATAAAGCTACAAACATAGATTAATACCTGAAAAATGTATTCCAACAATCTCTTTTGGAGAGGAGAGATTACTGGAAGTAGCAGTGAGATGTTGTATTAGTTTATTTCAACAGAAAAATGGGGAAACCAATGAAGAGGAAAGGAACCCTAACATTGCATATGAAAACAACCTGTATAGTTGTGTGGTTTTTGACACAAAGAACAGTTGAGGCAAATGCCAGGAGGCCAAATACCATATTTTCAGGGAAAATAAAATTCACTTTTCAAAGCTTTTTTTTTAAGAAAAAAATGTTATCACAAAATGGATGAAAGTTACATCAGACCTAGAGATTTTCTTGTAATCACTGGAGAAGTTTTTATATGAGAAGGCAATACAGCAACAGTAACATGGATTTAGGTGGAGAAAATCCCAATGAAAATTGACCAAGAACAAGGGAATTGAGATGAAAACACCTGATTGTTTTAGAAGAAACGACTCATTACAAATATAATTTCTGAAAACTCATTGAGTTATCAAATTTTTTCAAGGATGGCAATGGATAGTTCTTTATTTGAAAACATTAAGCACTTGTGAGGCATAATAATTAAAAAACAACCAGCACAAATTAATCTAATTATCAGGTTGTCTAGCAGCACAGCAGCACATGGAGTTCAAATGAATAAAGACTTTTTTTTTTCCAGACGAATTTACAAGATGAGTGGCAAGGTCACTGCAAAGGAGCTCTTTAAATATATAAAATGCTGCATTTTACCTGAGGTCACAGTTTATAACCCAAGGCTGAAAATCATATAATATTAAGTCCTTTGGAATCTTCTATCAGTATCTAGCTTTTCTTTGTTACTACTTTAGTCAAGCTGGATTCTTAATGGAGTATTTTACAATAGCTGAGCAAATAAAGGCAAGTAATAAAGTAGATTAATTTGGTAATAATGTTTTTTTTTTCAATTTTCAGCATTGATTATTCAGCACCATCATTACCAAGCACTTCTTTTTCCTCACTAAAAAGATCATGCAACTCACTGTGTTAAACATAATTTTGTCCCAGTTATTCAATTAATGTCTGCACATATGCAAAGATTAGAACTTCAGCCTAATTCACTTTACTGTAAGATTTTCCTCTTTTCATCCATCACCAGCAAAATAAGAATCCATACATATCCCACGTCTTCTAAGTAAAATAAATGTATTTGAAACAGGAAAGTTAATTCAGTTACTGGAACTGAGTGTTCATTCACATTTTGTGACAAACAGCATCAGACCAAACCATCCATATTGCCCTTCAATACCCTCATCATCCTTCAGCCACAGCCCAGATGCTCCCAGAACCCCAAAAACAGATATCTGCAGGTGGGATCAGTCATCACCTGAGGGAGCCCAGTCTCCTGCCTATGCAGGGTGTTTGGGACACAGCACAGAGCTCCTCACTGGCTCTGGGGAGAACTGGCAGGAACAGGGATGGCTGAATCCCTGATTCCACCTGCAGATCTTGGGAGATCAAAGCTCATCCAGGCTTGCTTCACCAGGGCTGGTGATTCAGATTTGCATTTTAGGATCATTCATTGAGCATTTGTTTTATGGTTCAAACACATGAATACTTGAGATCTGAAGATAGGAGATCTTGCCCCAAAATCTAGAGGATTTTTTCCTTGATGAGAAACATTGCAAAACTCAGGGTAGCCTCTTTTTTAAAATGAAATTAACCAAATTCACATTCCAAAAACTGATACTGAAAGCTTTTGATTTGAAGTTATCCTGAAGAAATTATCCTTTTCTGACAGTGGAAGTCCATTTCTGAGTAAATAACTCTTTTCCAGTTTCTTCTGTAGAACTCAAGCATTAATAGTTCTGGAGCATATCTTTTATATAATGAGCATATATATATTGTCTATATAAGTTCTAGACTTATTTACATGAATATAGATGTAGTAAAATGAGATTGAGAAACAAATGAAATATGGAGAAAATAAGCTATTGGTACAAAGCCTCCATGCAGCCTTCATTTCCTTTTAATTTTCTATGGGTACAATAGCTGCATCCTCTGTTGGTGTTTTTCTCTGCTTTCCACTCCCATTTTATCACATTCTGCACAATAATGTGAGAGGTTTTGTCTTAACCGTGCTCTGAGACAGCTGAGAGCATGGCAAGGAAATTCCAAAGTGGAACAGGTTTGAATATTGGAACATGAGATGATTTCAAAAGAAAGAAATAGGATTATTTTTCTTCTCCCTTCTGACCATTGCTTATTTTTCACTGCCAGCCTTGGGATGAGGCTTCTGAATGGAAAATCTCTAGTTCATGTGATGATCCTGTTTTCCACTCTTTCCCTTGTTTGTCAAAGTCCTGAGTGTTTTGCAGTGTTATGTCTCTTTTATTTAAGATCTAAGATGCTCTTAAGTAAGACAGATAGTCTGTTTTCAGTGCTGTGGCATGTGTCTATTTATGAATAATGAGTATGACAGACAGACTGATTAATAGGCATTTTCTATGTGGGAAGAGGCTGGAAAGGAGGACATTGTGTGGAATAATTATTAATGAAGTACAGTCAGCACCATGCAATGGATAAGGACTGTGTGGAGAAGAAAGGGGGAACACAAAGGGAAAATTTCCCAAAATCTCCAGAAAGACTGGAAAGGAGGTGGTCAAGGAGAACAGCACAAAAGAGGAATAACATGAATGGAAGGCAGTGAAAAGTGAGCCAGAGTCATACAAACTTAATTCATGACCACAAAGAGCCTCTCTTACATTCTCTAATTCAGGTAAATAACAGAGATGATCACAGCAGTACCTCACTGGCAAAATTGTAATTTATATTTTATCCTGACTGAATTAATGAGCACACAGTGTGTCAGTGTCAGTAAAGCCACAGCCTGAGTCTCATTCAGTCACTTAAATCTGCCACTCAAACACTAAATCAGAGTTCTCAAATTAAAGATCTGCCAAAGTGAGCACCTGCTGGCATCTCCCCACTGCTGGTATCAGCATCTCACAGTACCTGCCAAAAAGTCCCAGGCTGAACTACCCTGTCTCAGACAGACCATCCAGGAGCTCCAACACCTGTAGATAGAGAACCTGTATTTGCAGCCTGCCAGCAGCAACCTTTTCTATCTAATTAGCCTTTCCTGACAAAGAAATGGAAGAATTTTTCAAGATTCAAAATAGACCTGAGACAATCAGGTTTGCATCAACTGACACTTGTTTTTCATGTTTAAGAACCAGAGCATGCAGCAGTTCACCTCTAGTGACAAACACTTGTCATAGTTGTGTTTTAGCCATTCATTAATAGCTTCTAAAATTCTCAGTAAAGCAAAGGAGAGGAGAGGAGATTTTAAAAATGAGAAGTTGATCTGTATGTCCATGTCCATGCACAACCATCCATGGCTAATTTTGTTCATCACTACTCTTTATTAAGAAGTAATATTTTCACCCTCTAAAGAGGCTGTAAATTAATCTGAAAGTAGGATTATGTAATGCCTCATTTTTAACAATTTTCTCTTTTTTCTCCTGAAATAATAACTTCTCTGTGAAACACTAGAATCCCCTGTGAATGCCCACTGTGTCAAGCAGAGACTCAGAACCAGCATGAGACCTTCAGTTCCTATTCCCAGTCACAGGGAATTTTAAAGTCCCTTCTCTATCATTATCTCTTAGGAAAATAGTGGCTTTTTTCCCCCTGTTACCCCACTTAGTAATAAAAAATGAGTATATTTGCAATCCTGCTTTATTGTGTTTTTCTCCAAACCCTCCTCTTCCTCAGTGAAGATACAATGGAGAAATATTGCAATTGTGGCTAATTGTGGTTGTTGTGACCCCAGAGCTCTGTGAGGAACAGAGCTGCCCTGGCACCCTGAGCACCCTTGGCCAGCACAGGGTGAGTCCAGCAGTGCCAGGACACTCAGGACACAGATCGCAGGTGCTGAAAGGCCATCTTTTCATTTAAAATGCATGAATACCTGAAAAGAACCTGTAAGCATGTTTACTCCATTTGTCATCTGGATCATGAGTAAAGGATGGCTGGAGAATGGGATTTCTCTGGAGAGTAGGGAGCTAGTGCCTTGCCACTCACCTATTTTAGCATTTCTCTGGACTTCCAGTTTGTTTGGTTATCAGCAACTCTCATTGTTTCCATGTTGAAGAGGTGATTTCAGTGCCCAGTGCAGTTTGAACCTTTTACATCTGATTTGTACTGGTTTGAGCTGCCTTTGTCTGGTTGGAAGCAGCTGGATCCGGTTTGGTCTGGTTTTATCCAGTTTGATCCAGCTGGAATATATTGCCTGTATGTCAATCCTCACTCTAAGGAGATCTGCAGAGCTCAGCTGGAAAGAGCTGCAATGGATTTTATCCATCTGTTTTCCAAGTTATTTGTTGTTCTGCTTACACTGTTCACAGGTTTTTCTGTTCCATTTTCTCTTGGTCCCCATGCCCAAACTCTAGGATTATTTTGTTTAATTCAATGAATATCTGCCTCAGTGATATGTGGAGCCAGGCAAAAACCTCATTTGCAGGATGAAATTTCTATTTCCAGTGCCCAGCCCTGTCAATCAACTGGTCTCAGGCTTCCACAAAACTGTGTTAGATACATTTTTCATGCTATCCCTTCTAATCAGCATGAAAGGAAAAAGAGTTTTATTTAATCTACAGTGGTTCCATATTAAATAAAAATTTTGTTAAACTTCATCGAGATTCGGCAGGCACAAATAAGACAAAGCCTTAATTAATTTTTCAGCATCAAGTCTTTGTACATTAGATTTATTTTAATCCTTTACCAGCTGGAAACTACCAAGGCAGATGATTAAGGAGGCCACAATGCAGTGACTGGCCCTGCAAGTAGGTGGAATATGATGGGAGCAAAGGAAAATGTTTTCCCTTCTTCTCCTATCCCTCCCTCTTCTCCAAGCTGTTTGGTCCTTTGTGCCATAAAGGATGTTCTTCCTGAAAAATTTCTCACATTCAGCCCCAGCTTCTTGTGAAGACCTTTCCTTCCCTGGGTAAGGACCTTCCCTCCTGCAAAGCAGAACACTGTTACTACAACTTTTGGAAGATGCCCTGATATAGTCAATTCCAGGTCAGGTTTTTGTTGTTAGATACAGAAAGTTGTCCACTTTAGGGTAGTCTTAGGAAGGTCCATGTCACCCCAGAGCTTACTGGGGGACTAGTGTGGGAATGGGAGAGGAATGAAATGGCATCCACAAAGACCCAAAATTTTCACTGCTGGAGTCATTGCCCAGTACCTGAATGTGCTGTTTCAGCATATGAGCCCTGAGTGCTTGTGGGGTGGGTATGAAGGGAACCTGCTCCTGATAGTTCTGTCCACTTTGGATCACTCCTTTCCTCTATTTTTATTTTTGCCATTCATTTCATCATGTATATAAAATGAAACAATGAAATTCAGTCATTCAAAGGGCAAAAAAAGCTGGAAACCCCATTGATTTTGTGTTGTTTGTTTTAGTTTATTTGTGAGAATGAATAGCTGTCTGTGAGCAAGGCGTATGTGGATAAAGAAGATGATATGTTCTTTGGAAGGACAGAGCCTGCTCAGAAACATGGAGTATTCACTGTTTGTATTTCATGTGTATATCAAAATCATAAAGAAACCTCCTTCTAGACTTTTTTACCATTTCTTATCATTCTCCCATTATATCTTTGTCCTATAAAATGTAAAAGCTTCTGAAAATTGCTTGGAAAGGGACCATATTACAAATAAAAACATGACAAAACAAGATGAGCTGTATTTCTTTTTAACAGCTCATCATCAGTTCCCTCAAGAGAATACTTGTGTCTCTGGAAAGAAAAGCACTTCAGCTGAAATAATTCCTCAGTTTTTTAATTAGTACATTCTTCTTCAGAAGTCGTCTTTTAATTGCTAATTCCTTCACCTGCCCCTCTTTCTTAATTCTTGAAAACAATCCCCTCAGAAGTTCCAGCAGTGCTGTGCTTTGTTCAATGACATTTAAAGATAAATCATAAAAAAAAATAAAACTGACCACATCAGAGATTAATTTTAGAATTCATATAAAATAAATCCCAGCTACTTTTTAGCTCCAATTTTATTTCTGTTAATGCAAACAGAAAAGAATAGACACAATATTTCCCTGTGACATAAAATCACAGAATGGTTTGGGTTGGAAGGGACTTTGAAGATCATCTGGTTCCAAACCCTTGCCATGGGCAGGAGCACTTTCCACTAGACCAGGTTGCTCCAGGTTCCATCCAACCTGGCTTTGGACACTTCCAGCTGGAGATGGGCTGGCACAGCCTGAGGAGCCACAAGAGCCCCCAGGTACCCCAGCACTCCTCTGCTCTTGGGCAGCAGCTTCTCCCACAGACTGATGGCTTCACAGGACAGTGCTCTGTGTCACTCATTGCTCTCTCCTCCTCCATGAGGAAACCTCTCTGGCTCCTGGCAAATAGCTGTGACCTGTGCAGGAGCAGAGAATTGCCTGTACACTCACCTGAAATGATGCTCACCTGTGATTTTGGCAGGCGTAAAGCTCTCATTTTAAGTTATCATTTGGGAAACCTGAGAAAATTAAGTCAGAACAATATTAATATTTTATGTTATATAATGCTTCCAGTTCAGTATTGGAGATCTCTCAACCACTCTTCACACTACGCCTTCGAATTTACAAGCAAAACAGTAAAGAGTTCTCACACACAAACAGGCACGTGGTGTTTGAGTAAATATTCTGCTTTGGAAGTATTAGAACTGTAAGTAGCAGGAAAAATAAATTACTCAGAGAAAATGCATATTCCTCTTTTAAACTCCTATACAGGCAGTTTTTGGAAGACCTAAAATTGCAAATCACTTGATTTCTTATTTCTGCACCATAGGCTGCCTGGCCTACTGCTGCTCAATGATTATTTTCATGTGAACTTCAAGAGCCTTTGCTTTATTTAAAAATACATATTTTATTTTCTCCTTCATGCAGGAGTTTGCTTTTTTCTCAGCAGTAATTCCATTTGTCCGGGTGCTGGTATCACTGAACCCAAACAAGGTTGTTTATTCTTCTGCAATTTGAGTCACAAGAAGAAAAAACCCAGACACCAAAGTGTCTCTGAGCACTGCCACACTAAAAGCAGCCCCTCAAGGTATTCTGCACACTCACACAGGTTGTAAGATAAAAATTAGAAACCCTCCAAACATCTACTCAGAGACACAAGTCTGAGTAATTTCATCTCCACATCTGTATTGGGTGTTACCGTAACTCTTATTTGCTCAGATTCATTCTCCATACTTTCATTTATATTTTGAAAATATTTTTCACTTAAAAAGAAAAAATTACAAGGAAAGCGATTGGACAAGGCTTTCAATTGAAAGAGTCCAGATTTAGATTAGTTATTAAGAAAAACTTCTTCCCTGTGAGGATGGTGAGGCCCTGGCACTGGCTGCCCAGAGCAGCTGTGGCTGCCCCATCCTGGAAGTGTCCAAGGCCAGGTTGGATGGGGCTCTGAGCAACCTGGGAGAGTGGAAGCTGTCCCTTCCATGGCAGGGGGTTGGCTCTGGATGATTTTTTAAGGTTTTTTCTAACCTAAACCACTCTCTGATTCTGTGATTCTAGGGAAGAGCACATTGTCAGGCTTCACCTCCAGCACACATCACCTTTGTTGTAGGACCAGAACAACTTCACTGACTTCACCAATTTTCATCTGAAGCACAGAATCACACATCAGGAAATCTGGATCATCAGCCTGATTTAATGGTATAGAAGGACTTTCAAGCAGAGTGATTCATCACAGGGACTGATTCCCAGGGCTTTGCTGTGTGAAAGCCTTGGCTGGATACGTGCCAGAAGAGAGCAGGAGATAAAAAAATAGACATATTCAGTGAGCATCCTTTTATTTTTTAAGTCACCAATAAACACAATAAATGTTTATGCTAAAATAATATTTTAACAGCTTCTGAAAAATGAGAAAATCCCAGTGTTGGGTAACAGCTGACTGCTTCAAATCTAACACAGCTGATCAAGCAGAGCTGATGAAATTGAGGAAACCTGTGAAGATTGGTCTCAAAGTCACACACAAATACAAAAAAAAAGAAGGTCTGTAGACGAGAATTTCTGACAATGAAAGTTTGATTTTGAGAGGGTAGAAAAAGAAATGCATACTTAAAGCATCTCTTTGCTGCAAAGGGGTGACAGCAAATCAAGTGCCTGGTTGATGAAAAATTTGCTGCAGATGCAAGGGATGAGTGGAAGGTACAGGGTCTCCAGCTGCTGTTTTGTCTGTAACTGCTGATGGAATTTGGCCTTGGCCATGGCAGCCTTTGGTGATCCAGGGTGGGCAGGAGCTGCCTCTGGCAATGGATCAGTGAGGATTAGAGACAGACCAAGAGCAGGGGGTGAGGCTGAAGTGGGGGGGATGAGGGTCAGACTTGATCTCGGGGCACAGATCTTCAAGCGTGGCTGCAACAGTGAGACAGCTCCTCACATTCTGAAAACTGTGAATTTTTAACTTTTCTTCAGGCTCTCTGCTCCCAAGAAGTTGACAACTTTGGTTAACACACAACACATTTTCATATACCACAAGTAAGGAATTAACCCTACTTAGTAAAAGTTATTTTTTGGAAAATTACCTTTTTTCTACTTCTGCTTGACATGGAGCCAAATACCTCAGTGTCTAATAAAACAGAAGCTCTATAACTTCATATAGTTGAAAAATCTTAAAAAAAAAAAAAAAAAAGAATCAGTAAAGATTTTTAGTAGCCCTGCTTTTGAAAGTAAAGCTTTTACATTAATTAGTGTCTCCACATGCTTACACATTTGGAGATGTCCCAGAAAAGTTTCTAGGGATTGGAAGCCTCTGGCAGAATTCAGCAAAATATAATAGGTCAGAGTAGAAGCATCCATTAATACTCTGCCCATCCCACTGTGAAAAGAAAAATGGCTTCTGTAAATGAATATTAAATCAAGACCCTAAGCAAGAGAAAAATTACATTATCTTCTGATTTCAAATCTTTATAAACAACATAGAAAGAAGAATGGCCAACATCTTTGGCCTTGAGGCATCTCACTCCCTTGCAAACCTTCAAATTTGCATTTTCCAGGCAGGGCCCCTTGCACTTCAGTGGCATCCACAGAGAAGTGAAGCTGGGAGCTGACATGCAATAAGTTCCATCTGAATAGGAGGAAAAACTTCTTTACTGTGAGGGTGACAGAGCACTGGAAGAGACTGAGCAGAAGGGTTGTGGAGTTTCCTTCCCTGGAGATAATCAAAAGCCACATGGAGAAGATCCTGGGCACCCTGGGGCAGGTGAACCTACCTTAGCAGTGGGGCTGGGCTGGAGGGTCTCCAGAGGTCCCTTCAGCTCCAACCCTCCTGTGATTAAGGGATTTAAGAAGCTGGCAGGATCAGGACACAGAGCACCTTGGGACAGTGGGTTCTATTGCTGTTTTCCAAGTATTTATTTTCAAAGCCTGTGGTGACCATTCTGCTGTAGCAGAGGTTTTTGAAGAGATTAATGTGTGTTCTTTATGCTGGAAAGGATATATTTTTCTATTCCTGTAAACCACACTGATTGCATATTAAAGCCACTAGTATTTAACATTTCATCTGAAAAATTCTTAGCTGTAGAAACTACCTTGCAAGTGTCCTCTTATAGTCAAGACATGCCTCTACTAAAAAAATTTAGAAAAAAAAAATGGTGTTAGTCCAGAGGGCATTTTGGACCTTTGGTTCCATTGAAGTGGATTTTTTGCCATATTTTTATGAAGACCTAAAATACTGGCTTGTTACCATCCACCACACCTCACATGGAAATGAAAACCAGAAAATAATCAAATACATGGAGACTATTCATCAAGTAAAAGGAAAATGATAACTAGACAAACCAAAGTGCTCTGGGGCAGGACAAGATAAACATTTGTTCCCAGGGAGATGACAAGTTGTACTTTGCTTGGCAGCCAGGAAAAACACCAATAAACACCAGAGGAAAGAGCCCAATTAAAGCAATTAAAGAAACACCGATCAGGAGTTGACCAAGTTGAAAGCTTTTCAAAATGCAAGCAGTTATGTTCATGATTGATGACATTCCTGTGTGCTGGGGTATTTCATACATTTTCTCTCTTGATACAGCTCCTGTTTGATCAGTCAGGGAGTAGTATTTAAGCATAAATGTTGCTGTAATATACTTCATTCTCCATTACAAGTTAGACAATTATTTCCATAGTGAATTTGGGTTAAAAGAATAAGTTAGAATCCTATTTCTAGATCTTCTACCTTTCTTGGTAATAATTTGACAGTTTTGTTACTAAAACCATTAAGTCTGGTTGAGTTCATCATAAAGGCAATGTGAGAAAAGCAAAACTAACTGCTCTTTCAGCTTAGAATTATTTTTAATTCAGGAGAAAGAATTACTCCCCTGCCCAGAAACAGGACTGGCTGGATTACCTGTAGCTGCCTCAGGGTGATAACCTAGGTGCAATCACAACCAGAAAATGTTTGAAAACTCCGAACGAGCCTGATTTTGCAATGTTCCAGTTTTTCCTTTTGCTCCTGCACACAGAAGCAAAACTTAGCTTGGATGGAAGTTGTTTACATCTTATTCTTGGTACATTTACCATGGCACAGCCATCTGTTTGCAGCCTGCTGGCTCTAATGGTACATCAGGAGAACAGTGACCCCTCAGGTTCCCTGCGTCACTCGGGGACAGAGTGGGCTCGGGCTTTGTGCTCTCCCTGTGCCATTTGAGCTTTACTGTGCTGGCAGTGCTGGAGGGACACGCTGTGAAAAAGCCCAGAACTGAATATCCTGCCTTGCTTCAATAAGTAGGGAAAGGGAAGTCAGTATTAAGGACTCTAAACATGCCATAAACTCAGTGGGAAAAACCTTTCTGATGATTTCCCAGGAGGTATGGAAAGGTTAATGCAATTATTCATTTATATGCTTTTATTGCAGCTTCTCCTCCTCCTGACTCCACCAAACCTCCCTCTACCCCAATAAGAGCCAACCACCAAACCTATAACAAATCCCTCACATCACACCACTGTTTTTAGAGGGGTAGAGTCAGGCATCCCAAATTAGACAAGAGCATCCTTAAGCACATGCTTAATTAAACACTGAGTATTGGGAGTTAAATATTTCTTTAAATGCTTTGTTCAATTGAGCCATAAAGCAGAATGGCACTTTCCAGACCAAACTTCAGCTATCATTTTTCTTCCCTACAGCCTTGTGAGCAGTCTCTAGCCAAGCTGCTACCCAGGTTCCTCAGAGCACATCAGGGCTTGATTCCCTGCCAGCTGCAGCTGCTGCAGCTTGGAAAATGCCTCTGACTCACATGCCAGCCCCCAAATAGCTTTTCCTGCCCCAGGGCCCTCTTCCTAATAAACATAAAATACAAGGGTTTGCCTTTGGATTGAAATTTTCCTTATCAGCCTTAAGGAACTGTAGAAACAACATCTAAAATTTCAGCTTTGGAGTAGTCATTGTCAGCATGGAGGTGTTTCTGTATCAAACATTGTGCCACAGAGTTTTCAAAGTTAAACACTGCAATTTCTATTACAAATTTATATGCTCTAATGCTTTTTGTAAGTTTCCCTTAAAGCACCAGCCCTCCTGCAGATTAGTTGGGTTTTAACCATCTCTCAGAGTACCAGTGAATTGTCCTGTGTTCCTTAACCCTACTGCAGCTCCAGTACTAGGGAAAGGGAGGAGAAAACTGTCTAATATTCAACAGTTTGGGGGTTTCTCTTTGCCTTGAAAGAGCACTTTTCTTTTTTCAAAATAACCAGTGTCCCCTATCCTTCTGCCTGACAAACCTTCAGAAGCCTCAGCGTGAGCAGACTGAGAAGCAGAGCTGTATCCTCCACACATGGCACAGGTACTGCCCAGATGTGGTTTCAACCACAATTCCCAAGGCAACTTTCAACATTTCTTTGAATATACTGCACACAGCTTGTAAGGATTTCCATTAAGGTCATCTAGCAAGAAATAATCTACAAAACACCAACCACCCACAGGGAAAAAAACCAAAATCAACATAAATATATTGCAAAAAGTACAATACTGCAACATGCTTCTTAATAGTCTGAATCAAAAGTTTTAAAAGGGAAAAAAAAAAAACACAAAAAAGAGTCAGAAAATGTCCTTTTGCTGTTAAGAAACACCTGTGATTAATTCTGGCAATGCAGGTGTCCTGGGGAGGGCTTGTGGGTTTTTTCCTGGTTGCTGGCAGCTCTGTGATGATGCTTTAGGTGGTTCAGGGTGGGACTGGGCTCAGTACTCCCTTGGATGCTCAGCATGGCACAAAGCCTGCCTGGAGGCACTGACCTGCATGCATGGGTGAGGTGAGCAGGCTGAAGTTGGTTGGGAGCCCTTTTTCTTCTGATTTAGACTCTCTTGAGTTTCCTCTCCTTAATTTGTACTCTAATAAATCCTTGATTTAGTGTGAGAGGATGTTGATCTTTGCAGGGAGCTGCTGTTGCACAAGGCAGGGTGCTGGCCTGGGGTCTGCTCCCATCAGGAGGCAGTGATTGAGTGAGTGTTGCTTTTAAATTACAAAACCTGATTTCAAATTTTGTGGGAGGACAGTAAGTAATGTGATCCTGTAATCTGACAAATTTTCAAACTGCAGGTTCTCATGGGTGTTTATGTATTGTATGCTCTAGAACTGCAATGTGTCTGAATTATTGCAGGTGCCAACAGGAGAACAAAAGTAATTTTCATGCAAAAAAATATTTACTTTGTTTAGTTGGTACTTTGTTCCTTTTCCTGTCATTTGGAGATGATAGTATTGCTGAAAACTGCAACAAATTAATGCAAATTTCCAAGGTGGATGCATGTGTTTAACCATAACAAGAAATGCTGATTAGTTATTAAAAAGGAGGTTTATCAAACTTTATTATATTTAGTCTGTATGAATGTTTGAGTTTCTTAAGGGAGCAAATGAAGAAACTGAAAGGTGAAATCTTAATTTTAGGTTTTCACTGTTTCCTTTACTAAAAATACAACTTTAAAGAAACAAATAGTGTTAGGGAAGAGCATGGCAGCAAAGGCATTTGAAGAGCTGCAGCTCTGTGCTTGAGCCCTTGGAAGCTGCTGCTGAACAAGCAGAGGTTTGATGGCTCAAAGTCAGCACCAGCTTTGACTTGAAGAAAAGGTCTGGAGCAGTGGGGAGAATGCTGCCCTACCCCTCTAGGCAATGGCAGGAACCTGCCAAGGAGCTCACAGCAGATTGTTGATCACTTAGAGGGAATTTGGGGTTTTTGAGAGAAGAAATAGGTTTTGGGGAATGAGGTTCTGGAATCAGGCTCTCCAACAGGAATTTTAATGTAAGTTTAATTTATAGAAGCAGTAACACAAGTTGGCTGCTGAGGCCTGAATTCCAGGGTCTTGGAGGTACCACTTGGTCCTGGGATCCCATGTTGCTTTTTTCAGGTGCAGGGGAATGGAAGATCCTGGCTACAGCAAAATAGGGAAAAAATTAAATAGAATAGTATTCTTGTACTTGCCTATTTTAACAGGCTCATGTAAAATGAGCGTTACAAAAGCCATTGTTTGTTTTCTTTTTTACTAGCTTTCTGGGATCAGTGGGGGAATTATTCATCATCATAGACTAATTTTTAAATCCTCAAAGTAATATTTTAATACTGTAGCATTCATTGATGGTGCTCAGATGAGTAAGTAAATCAGAGGGTTAACAGCCTGAGAAGTGTTACAGCATTTGCAATGCATAGCTGGTTCTAAAAGCTACTTCACAAAGCAGCTGGTGATGATACAATGATGCTGCACAAGAAAAAGATTGTTATCCAGCTGTCAACTGTCTTACATGTTTTCATCCATCAAGTGCTTTAAAGGGGCACCTTCCTACGCTGCTGTAATTTAAGTCTCATAGCTGTGACATCCTAGGTCCATTTTATGCAAATATGAATTATCTGTATGCCAAAAAACCCTCTTGATCTCCCTAGTGTGATCTTGAAAATTGAAAAATTCACTAGATCTTTCTATCCCAATACTCAGATGCATATAGAAGAGCATTTCCTGGCTAAAGAGGTCCCCTGAGTAGTAAACAGCTCCCATTCCTTTCTTGGGTTTTGTTCCTTGCTTTTGCTTTTATGGATTTTATCAGTTCTTACAATAAATCTTGTGTGCATTTTCAACAATAGCTCTGCAGAGAGATTGGTTGCTCCCTCCTTTCCAGCTATTCCAATACTCAGGATTAGATTATTCATAGTTAAGAGTAAGACCACAGACATATAAAATGTACTTTCTTATTTTTCCTGCTGTTGCTGTCACTAAAAAGTCTTCCTGGTTTATCTTGTCAAAGCTTATCTCTGAAAGGTGTACTTTTAAGAGTATGTAACTACTTTCATTAAAATAATACTTTTTGCAGTTAATCACAAATCTAGAAAGATCAGACTCTAAAGATTCAAAAAGCTTGTTTTATCTCCCATAGCTTGTGATGTGCAGTTAACCTGCAAATGCTTCAATAGCAATCAGGGAATAGTCCTAAGGCAGTTTTTGATTCCTTTTGCAAGTGTTTTTAGCTGTATTTAAGTATTTGGATGA